>APFE030562935.1:65981-89888 GCA_000404065.3 Pinus taeda
TACTTTCTGCCATTACTAGACACGTCCGACATTGCAGAACAACTCACACCCACAGAGTTAAATCCAGCTTGCATGGAACAAGTTGCAACTGATCGGATCATGGAAACACAGATCAAGCACACTCGCCAACAGAATATCCAACTGTATCGAGTTGTCAAAGCAAGACAACTCCTTCACCAAGGCAAGTGGCTCACAGGGACCAAGTGCAGCATAAGTTCCCTCATCTCATGGAGGAACTCAACGCAATGGGGACCATTGCTTCCTAAGGGGGGAGGAATGATCTAGGTGGATATTGGTGGCCACCCGCTAATTCCACTTGGGTCCCCTCTAGTGCTTCTTTCAATTTTTTTCAGTTTCCTTAATTATAGCATAGTTTACTATTTTTAGCAGTTTTTCGGGTCCTAAACTTCCGGAGCCATTTTGAGGCCCTACACGGTCATCCCATAATGCATTCGTTAGGCGGTATGCTAGTTACACTACTCAAAGAAAACAATCTTCTTAATTATATAGATGAGGTTTTTATTCTTGGAATTTGCTAGACCATTTCCTTGTGGGTAGTAGTTAGATGAATGCTTTAGCACAATACCACTCTGTAATGCAAAGTCATAGAGTTTCAAAGATGAAAAGTAAGTTGCATTATAAAAAACAAGTGATATCCGAATGTCGAAGCACGAGATGATGTTTTGCTAGAGGAAGTTGATAACCTCTTGGTCGTTCACTTGTTGAACGGAACCGCTTCTATCCACCACGTGAAGTAGTCAGTTGCTATTAGGATATAGCAGTGTTGTTTTGACGAATGAGGGAAAATTTCCTCAATGATGTCCAAGCCCCAACGTTGGAATGGTTCAGTCACCGCAACGGGGTATAGTGGGGTTGTTGATCTTCGTATTCTGTTGGCACATCGCTGATAGACTAGGAACTTGCGAGCATAAGTATGTGCATCCTTGAACAATGTGGGCCAGTAAAAACCAGCTTACATAACTTTGTGT
The DNA here is from genome assembly GCA_000404065.3 of Pinus taeda. Lineage (NCBI taxonomy): Eukaryota > Viridiplantae > Streptophyta > Pinopsida > Pinales > Pinaceae > Pinus > Pinus taeda. The sequence goes on from APFE030562935.1 coordinate 66,971, forward strand.
GAAATGATATTTCCCACAAAGTGACCCTTGACAGGTCCATCATGCATATCTTGAAGTACCTTCTCTAATTCATGTGCCTCCAGGCACCTGAGCAAAACTCCATTACCATGCTTTCTGTAAAGCACTCCATGCACCGAATGATATGCTAAGGCTTTCAGGCACAATGCCCTCTTTTGTCTGATGGAAAAGTGAGAGGGTATGGTGTCATGCTCAAGGTATTGGCGCACATATTCATACTAAGAGGTTTCATCTTCAATGGGTGTTGCTCGCCTTATGTCATACATCTCAATATCCTACTCCCAACCGATGAGCTCTTCTTCATTCTCCGGAGTGTGCACTAGTTTAGTTGCAAGTCTGCAGAGCCCATGTCCTTTGATTGTGTGCATTGGCTTGATTTCAATATCATACTCTTGCAAGCCTTTCATCCAGTTCGCACGTCGCTCACCCAGTTCTTGTTTTCCAATAAATGTTCGAACTGTTGGGTGGGGGATGAAGACTATGCAGTGGTTCTTTAGCAAGTAGGGTTGAAGTGTTTCATCACCTTGTAACCTGCATAAGCTTTCTTTTCAATGGTGGGTAGTTGAGCTCTCGTCTCTGCATTCGTGCACCCAGGAAAGAGATGGGACATTCATCATTAGCTTCATCTTTATGAGTGAGTAATGCAGCTAGTGAGTTAGTGGAAGCGAAGGTGTATAGCAGGAAATCATTCTTGAAATTTGGGTTGTAGAGCATAGGTGCTTCTGCAATGGCTTGCTTGATCTAGGTGAATGCATACTTTTCCTTCTCACCCCAGCTGTATACTACATCTTTCTTGTTCATGTCCTAAATGGGCTTGACTATCTGCGCATAATTCGAGATGAACTTCCTGAGGAAGTTTATCTTGCCCAATAAGGATTGCATAGATTTCTTGTTGGCTGGGTAAGGAATCTATGTAATGGCTTAGACCTGGTCTGGATCCACCTTGATCCCACTCTTGGCAACAATGTGTCCAAGAAGGTTCCCCTCAGACACAACAAATTCACTCTTTTTGGGATTCAAGGAAATACTGTATCTCCACCATCGCTCAAAGATTTTTTTTTCAGATGGTGTATGTGGTCTTCTCATCTTCTTGAGAACACAATCACATCATCAAGGTATACCACCATGCTTTGTCCAATGAGTTCGCAAAAGGTGATGTCCATGGCGTGCTGAAATTTTGTGTCTATGTTTACAAGCCCAAACAACATTCATCTATAAGCGAATGTACCCCACTTGATATAGAAAGTGGTTTTGAGTCTGTCAAGTTCTGCCACCAAAACCTGATTGTATCCTAAGAAACCATCAAGGAGAGAAAACATATGTGCCCCAGATACTGTTTGTAAAATATGGTCCATGGACGACACGGGGTAGTTGTCTTTGTCCGAGGCACGGTTTACATTCCGGAAATCGACACACAAGCATATTTCCCTAGACTTCTTTCGTATAGGAACAAGGTTGGAGACCCATGTGGAATGTTGAACTTTGAATATGATCCATGCATCCAACAGTTTAGTAAGCTCTTTTTGTATGAGGGGTTCAAGCGATGGATGTACTTTCCTCAAGTTCTGTTGATATGGCTTGACCCCTTCCTTGATTGGGATGATATGTTGGATGATCCTATGTCATAATTTTTCAGATCATCATACATCCATTTGAACACATCTCGGTATTGTCTGAATAGGCGGATAAAGGCTTGTTGTTCTTGTTGTGTACAACATGTACCAAGATTGACAAAATTCAGATCCTGTTCTGTTCCCAAGTTTATCAGTTCATGCCTCATGGTGGAATTATGTGTCTTGTTGTTCCTTGGCCCCTGGAACTGTTCTTGCAAGTCATATAGCTTTTCCAATGATGCCACACTTTTTGTGATAATGTGGCCTTTCATGTTACGATCTTCTGCTTGCAAAGAGTGTTTGTACTCGTCATCGTCTATCACTGCATATTTGAAGATGTCAACGTTGGCCATGAAATGTAGTATTTTTTTTATCATCATTAAACATGTGTAAGCTATTTATGTTGTCCAGGATAAACAGTTTGTACAAAAATTCAATAATAAATCTATCCCTAATCGGTGACATTCTCGAGGCTGCATTTGCCCGTGCATTGGCAGCTGCATTATGCGTACGTGGTACAACAATGATATTAAATGCTTGGAAGTTTGAGATTAGTCATCATACCTCTTGTTGGTAACTTTTGAGATGTAGTGATAAGCAATGAATGGTGTTAGGTACCTACCATAAGACTATCTCTGAACCACTTACCACTTTGAGTATGACCACATTGAGGTTGGTAGCTTTCTGAAAGCCCAACACGAGTGCTTCATATTCTGCTACATTATTCGTGCACTCAAACTCCAAGCGACTTGATACCAGATGCTTCCTGTTGCAAGGGTCGATCAGAACACACCCAGCCCCTAAGTCGCCCTACGTCTTTGATCCATCAAAGTACATAGTCCACAACTCATTTGTACATGGACCGCTTAATGTGTTAGTACTGCTGCTACTACTGTTGTTGCTACTACTGCTACTATTGGTACAATGTGCTATACAAGTTTCATTACCCTTAGTTGGGCAGGGAAGGAGTCCTAACTATGCGTCTAGTGGGGTTGGAGCTGGCCGTGTAGGATAACACCCCAATGTTGTCTCAAGGAGGCAGTTGCTAAACATGAGCTCTTCAAAAGCCAATGGTTCATTCTTGCCATTGATGGGAGTGACATTATGCTTGATGTACCTCTCGGATTCTACCCAGATTTGGTTGCACCTTCCTTTTTACGGAAGCTACATGTGAGACCATTCTGTAGTAAAATATCCATCTAACTTGTTGGACCAGTATCTATTGAGTAATAGATCATATGCTTCGGGGATGTCCACAACCACTATGTTGACGCATTGGTGGACTCGACCATCATGAGATAGTCGGATGATCATGTCTCGTAGTTCACCAATGGTTGGTACCGATGTTCAATCAAGTTGGATGATTTGGGAGGATGTCCCATTCCATTGTGCATTGATCCTCTTAACGATGGATAGTGGCATGACGTTGGCTGTCACGCCGGAATTGACCAAATAGGTGTGAACATTGCAGTCAAAATTTTCAAAAGATAGCAGGAATGGAAGGTAACCTGATTTTTCTTCTTCCATCCAGAGTGTATTGAGCATAATGGAAAGTGATTCGGCAGGTGTCTTTCTCCCTTGCTAGTAGAGGCTATGATGTCTATCCCAATCCACGCAGCAAGATATCTCGCTGACTCTGGAACTTAGCCAACTCGAACAAACCAATGTTTGCCTAAGTTGTCTTCATGTCATCAACAATGTTGTAATCCATAGGTGGTAGACTCACCGAGGTGTCCGAGGTAAAATGAGTTTTCGTATTGTCTGGTAGAGCGTTTCACAGTTTGCTTCTCATGGACGTGCTTCTGTCCATCGCTATCTTCCCAGATTTGCTTTGTGTTTTCTGCTCTGGGGTGGCCAATGGATCAGTTTTCCTTATGAGCAGTGTGATATTTTCTTGCATCTCCCCAAGTGTGGGGGGAGCCCCTTTACTCCTAAGATTGTAATGGTCAGCTTGCTTTTGAGGATGCTTCTCGATGTTTGTCTTTGACATCGTTTGCGAGCATTGATACACGTTCACCACATGGCTAGATCTTGATGTCTCATCAAGTGCAACATCTTCGTCATTGTCTATGTCTTCTGGTTGCTCCTACATATTTCTTCCCACATTGAGTGTACAATTGTAAAAAGCATTTGTGACTTGCTTCCAACCCGAACAAGAGTTCTCGGGATGATGTTCTTCATGGAAAGAACATAATTTAGGATCTACACATTATTTGAGCTAGAACACAGGCTTCTGCACAGTTTTTGAAATGAACTAGTTGGTGCTTGATGAGTTGCTTGCATGTTTCTACCTAGGTGGGTGACTGGTCGCAAATGTGTCATTTTTACGTTGTGTGAGTTCGTACATTTCGGTGGTCAAGCTCTTGACAAGACAAGTGAGGGTCTCAATATTGGTTGCTTCCTTGTCTCTACCCTTGCTCGTTGTTGTTTAGGACTTCCTGCTCGCATCCTTGGAGTCCTTTGTCGATTTGTCATTCTTGATGAATCCAACTGCATGCAGGTCTTTCTCAACAGCGACAGCCGCTTCACAGTTTTCCAATAGTGTTGATTTCACAACTCACTTGATGGACTATGCAATGTTGGTTGGTAGTGCAGACGTGTAGTAAGCAGTGGTAATCGAGTCATGAGGTTTAGTGTCTATTGCGAACTTGTTCAATGTACATGTAAACCTCTAATTGAAATCTTTCACTTTCTCTTTTCCCTCCATCTTGAGGTTTCCCAACTCTTTGAGTAGCATGGTTGGGGTCTTGTCATCAACGAACTTCTCAAGGAACATGCATTTGAATGCAACCCAGTTCTATATAAAGTTTGATGGAAAGTTGTGATACCAAGCAGCTGCATGACCATCCAAGGTACATGGGAACAATCTACATGCTACATCATCATATCATACCTCAAGGGTCTGTAGATGTAGGTAGAAGTTGTCTAAGTGGTCTTCTGCCTTTACCATGCTATTAGGGTCGAACTTGATGTTCATTCTCTCCACTCACCTTAGCATATTATGCAGAACGGCTGGGAGATCCAATGGTCCCTGAGTCATCCATTCAAGATTTGGGTCAGCCATCCCTTCTTCTTCTTCGTCCTCTTCCTCTCCTTCGGAATTTGATGGTTCCGGCTCTGAGTCTGTTGGTTTGTCTCCACCTCTACCTCTCACACCAAGTTCTGATCCCAAGATCACAAGAAAGTCTTGTTCGCCTTTCTAGAAGATCAGAGGTTCCTCTCTGTCTTTAATAACTTCTTCTAGACCTTCAAGTGTGCCAAGGGATGCTTCTTCCACCAATGATACAAGAACTCCTGTGGGAGTGGCTTTTGGCTTCCTAGATGCACGTGGAAGATGTTTTCTATCTGGGATCAGTCTAATTGCTTTCGCGAATTGGCAATTGATAGGATGGATGAAGCGAAGGTGTTGAGATGGATTCTCGTGTTCAATACCGGGATGTGAGGAGTAACCAACTACAGAGTCACATGAAGGTGAGAGGGAGTACAAGTTACTACCTTGACCAGATGGTTGATGAATGGGTGTGAGGGGAATTTCAACCATATACAATTGGCTACCCTCCTTCTAGCAATAGAAATGTTGACGGCACTGAACCCGCCAACATTCAGTAGATCACCCTGGTATGAAGTCCCAACTAGCCTCACATCGTTTGGTGTGGGAGTCCCATTTGGTATGATAGTCTATTTGCCATTGTCTTAAGGATATGCCTCAACTCTTGCTTGTCAGCACAGGAGAGTGGTCTTCTTTTCCTTCAAGAAGTGAGGTTCACATGCCTGGTGATTGTTAGTGTACTCGTGTCAATGGTTCTTTCACTGTAATGGGAGAGGGTGAAAGTGAGTCCAAATTTGGTTGTGATGCAGTACCAACTTGGCTAGGAACACCCAAAACAATAGGACGTGCACATCTTCTGGAGGAGCAATCCACACGGATGCGGCAATCACAACATACAAGGTGAGATAACACATACAGCACTCAACAAATGAGTCTGAATGAGTGCAACGGTTGTTATAACAAGCTTCATGTGAAAGGTCTGTGTGATGTCCATGAGAGTAGTCTACATGGGCGAGATAGTGTTAACAACATATACGACACATTTCCATTACTAGATTATGTATTACAACAAGTGAAATAGTTCAAATGTAGAACACGGTTTAAAGCAATGTGCATGACAAGTGTTAAATATAAGTATTACAACAAATACAATACATGTGTGGAAACTTGTTGGCTTGTTAGCAGGCTTCTGAATTAAGCGAAAGTTCCAAAACACATCGTTACACCATACATAACTAACCCCGAGTGTGGTTCGTTGGAGCCACTACTTACTCCTCAAAGAAAAGATTACAGACTCTCTTGGCTATGTGGGAGGAGCTGAGGTGAAAAAGTCCTTTGCATGTACAAATGAGGGGGTTTCTATAGCCAAGGGTGAAATTGACCCTTTTGGTTGTTCGACTACCCTCATGACCATTTGACTTACATGACTTTTCGACTTACATGACTCTTTGTTCAACAAGTGGGTCTCTTGGACTTCCATGTTACATCACATTGACTGACAACATAGCCCATAGTAGAGATGTGGGCAACATGACTCGACATGACAGTGTTGGTACATTCATGTTGTTGCTGGAATGCATGTCAAGCTATATTGCTGCTGGGTGATGGATGTCTTCATGGTGTATCTCGGCTTCACCTCCGCATGGAAAAGTGTATGGAGTCTTCAATGGTCTTTGGTTCGCTTGATGAAGCTTTGGCATGTTGCTCCTTGATTGCATGTTGGAAGGCTTAACAGGCTCATATGTTCACGAAGGTGCATGTTCATTTGTTCATTCGTTGGTGATCACATCTCTTCACATGCATCGTTCCTTCATCCGTTGGTGAACCTATCATTTTGCATGTGCTCCCTTTGTTCATCCCATTCGTCGTCTTGCAAGGTTTGTTGGTGTACCTACACCTATAGTCACTCATGACGAGATGACATCAAATCCAAAACCTCCCAGTCTACTATGACACATGATCATTTCGGATGCAGGTGACCGGGAGAGGCAGCAAGGTCGTGAAGCGGGATGATGGCTCTAGGCAGCGTTGATGAAAATTGCGCAAGAGTCACTTAATGATGGAGATGGGAAATCCAAGTCAATAGTTACTATTTGCGAGGTCTGGTTCTGCTAGAAGGTAAAATTGTGTAAATTTTGGGAGGGACAATCCAGGCTGTAGGAAGGCAGGATCTGCATAATTTCTGGAATGAGTGGGTAGTAGGGGCTGGTAGGCCAAACTTGCACAATTTTCTGGAGGAACAAGCCAAGATGTAAGGAGGGTCAGCAGGCAGGGATTACACAGTTTTTGGGAGCAACTGCTTGGGCGACTACGCAATTCCCAAAGGGTACTGACAGTTGGCTACTGGGGTCACTCGCAAAAAAATTGCGCAATTCCTAGAGGGAACTGGCTGCTTGGCCACTGGCAGCAAAAACTGCACAATTCCTAGAGGGAACTAGCAGCCTGCTGCTAGGAGCTGCTGGGAGGGGAGGCCGACCTATTGGGCAGCAGAGGGCCTACTCATGAAAACTTCGCAATTTCTGAGATGATCAATCGGTCGACTATCGGGATGACTTACTCGGAAAACTACGCAATTTTTTGAGGGAGACAGGGACAGGCACTTGGTGTCTATCCAGCCTATCTATGCAATTTCCTGAGTCACTGAAGCGAGCAAGGCCAGTGGCATCTACGCAATTTTTGAGGGGAGTCAACCCCGGTGTGATTGCCGGGTCTGACTGTTTGATTGGCCAACATGAGAGTTGATTGTATTTCTTGCAGACAACACAACTTGAAAAGACTAGCTTGGTGCTTCTACGTTGTTCTGGTTGACAGTTGATCAAGTCGATGGCAAGGTGATGGTCCAACTGTTAGAGGGGATTCTAGTCGTCATAACTCTAGCAAAAATGACTAAGTGTGTGAATGACCGAAATATGCATAGGTGATCATACAAACACACACTCACATGACTCGACGACGAAACGACCCAAACCATTCAAACACACATGTTCAACATGACTGACCGACGATGCAAGCGACAAGTGCGACACTCGTGATTAGTTGTTCTTTAATCGAGACAATGCTTGTGCAACAATGAATGTGACTCTGTATGTGAGTGCGACAGATGCTTTCATAGCGAACACAACAAACACATACGAAGCGAAGACTTTGAGAATAACCAGAACATGGTCGCAAGCATGACTTAGACACTAGCATGCAAAAACTTGAATGAAATGAACAAGCAAGGCCGATGAAAAGACTCACATGAGCTCAAGGAGTGAAGCTGAGTGTGTGCAGTCATCAAGTGAAACTCTCAAGGGAGGCTCTGAAATTAGTGTAGGCCAAAATTTTGGAGGGTGGTTGTAGTCACTACAATAGTACCATAATGCCAACACATTATAATTTACAAAAAACATTATTTTTAGTATTCATTTCAATGCCTAATATAACTAATTGAAGATATATAAGGTAAAACAATGGAATATTCTAAGAATGGAAATATATATTTCAAAATGTAAAAATCTTAATCGTCCTTAATATGCAAACTGCAAATTTTTAGTATTCAAGTTTTCAAGGATATTGTATAGTTTTTATAAAATTTTGGTGATTTTTAAGGTAAAATAAGTTTATCTTATAGAATTTGAGCCAATCATTTAACCCTAAAATTTACCATGGGTAAAACAATGAAACCAATTCAAACATAACCATGCTAAAGAGTATTATTCGACTCCACAAATTAACATAAGTTAGCACACTGCATAAAATCAAATAATGTACAACTATGTGAGAAGCATGACATTGCTTAGAAAATAATGCACCCAAACAAATTAAACAATTGTTTCTACTTGTGACATTTAGAAACAAGCACAACCATGGCATGAAGCCATGAAGTTGCGAAGTAACATTAAGTTACAAGAATTCATTGGGATTTTGACTTCAATGTGCAATGACAAGAGAAACCAAAAGCTTGATTGCAAAGCAAATTGGCACAATTATGGAAGCTAGCAAAGTAGTCCAACTCAAGTAAGTCCAACCTTATTCAAAGTTTAAGAAGTTAAAGTCAAATTACAACCCAAAATCAATTAAATTGGTCAAATATTTTTCAAAGGTTTGAAAATTTGAAACTACAATATGAAGCGGCTTCATAAGTGGACAAACTTAGTCATTTTAGTAGATTAATTTTCCTTTAACAAAATAAAGTTTCACCTTGATTTGTTCATTTTTCAAAATTCTAATGATATGAGTCCAACATGTCCCAAATATCACATATGGTTCTTGTTTCAATTCTATTTTGTATTTTAATCAACACATTGTTTGCATTCTTTTATGTGAAATCAAGTTCAACTTAAACTTTCCATTGCAAATTGTAAAAGTGCCATTAATCTTTTATTTGGAAGTCACACAAGGATGCACTAGATGAGCCTAGACTATAAATATGATCATTCAAAATCATTATTATGCTCATAATAAAGGTGTATGTGCCTATTGTATATTATCCCATCAAGGATGCACGTGATGATCTCTAGACATAAGTATAGTTATGTATAGAATATGTAATTGTCGAGAGGTGCTTTACAACTCAGTGTGGGGTAGAACACACATAAACATGTAAGTGTAAACATAAATGTAAATATTTAACATGTTTTTTTAACATTTAACATTTTAAATCTAATGGGGATCCTATTTAGAAATCAATCTAATTATTATTATGTATAAACACAATATAAATTTAAAATATAAGGAGTTTATGAACACTCAAAAAATAGGTATGGTAAATAAATAAAAATATAAATAAAATGGAGGTATGGTAAATAAATAAACCTCTTTTTATACTTACTCCAAAAGTATGGTAAATAAATAAAAATATAAATAAACTAGAGGTATGGTAAATAAATAAAACCTCTTTTTATATTTAGCCCATAAACCTCTTTATATTTAAGAAGACTCAAAAAAGAGGTTTTATTTAGGTGAAGTCCATGGGCCAAATACTATTTTAATATTATGGACCAAATACCATATTTGTAAAAGAGGTATGGTAAATTAATAAAAATATAAATAAACAAGGTATGGTAGATGAATAAAACATTTTTTTTATATTTACTCTATAATTCACTTTATATTTCCAAACACTCAAAAAAGAGGTTTTATTTAGGTAAAGCCTATGGGCCAAATACCATGCAAAAAAACATTATTAACCCTAATATTAATATTAATAAAAATTAACATGGCACATGGTATTGAGAATCAATGGTATTGACCCATGGTATTCACTTGGAATGTAGCCTATTTAAAGGGGAGAATTAACCCAGCATAGATCCATTTTTACTCTGGATCTACTAAGCATGGAGAGGGATCAAATATCTCATATGCAAACTAGCATAGAGTGAAAAATATTTGATGACTCTCCGCACTTGGTAGATCCAGAGTAAAGATGGATCTCAACTGGTTGTAGGGTACAATATATGATTATTACATATGATTTCCTTTTGGTGATATTTACTTTACATTAGTTGCATTGTAAACTTTTTTTTTTCCTTACTTAGCGCAGTGATGGGTCATTATACCTTTTGGATATATCAAATACGAATGATATATCAAAATTTTATAGTGAAGTAGTTTAAAAGTTTTATATATATAAATTATAATTGTTATATGAGTTTTTGGAAATAAATTCTCTTTATAGTTTTCAAATGTCTAATATTTCAATGGGAAAATTAGGGTTTTGGGCATTTTTTTGAATGTTGATGATGAACCAAATGTGTTAGTTTGAAATGTGGATAAAACAATTACTCATGCGATGAATCTGGAAACAATTTCTACAGTCCACCCATCCTTAAGGATGAGAAATGTAATATTCGAAAATAAATATTGTGAAATAAATGCAAATGATAGTTACAAATATAACCATATACCAAAGGGTAAAGAATAAAAGAATGGAATAAACTTAATAAAGAATGGAATAACCTTAGCCAAAAAGACCTTAAGATAACTGAATAAGAAAAAGATAAAAAGTCATTATTAAAATTAATAAATGAAAAATCTATTTCTTTAATTTTAATATTATTTTTTATTTGTTAAGGTGGATCGGGTAAACTTGACTCAGTCAAATTACTAGTAGTTTTAGCAGTCTTCGAGGTCCAGATTTATCAGAACCCATGGTTTTGTCCATAATATTTATCTATAAAGTAACATATTTAAAAGTGGAAAGACTCCATATAAATTAGTAGCAGTGACCATACATGCCTCTTCTATTGGTGTTTAATTACCTTCAATGAGCATCATAATCCTTAATCACAATAGCCACCGCCTTCCATTCCTCCTCTTGTCTGCTACCTTCTCCTATCTGAATCTAGCACAATTAGCTCACTGTCCACTAGCCTTTCTCTACACCTATTTTGACAAGCAGACCATCTAACTTTGCCACGGTACAACACATCTGCAGTTGATCCCAACAGACAGCAACTTATACGAAAGTTATCCTTTTCCTATTTGGTTATTTCTAACTTCTAATTTCTTTTTATATTATTGTTTTCTCACAACTATTTGGTTTTTTATTCTTATCTCTTGGTTTCTTATTACTTAAAGTGTAGTATATCTTCTTCTGTAATAGTTATATCTTTAACTTCCCTGATCCAATCACTGATGATCCAGATGAAGCACTGCAGATGGAAGCAAAGGTCACAGAAGTGAAGTGAAGTTCACAGAAGTCAAGTCGGAGATATTAGAAGTAAAAGTAAGGTAAGCTGTTTATTTCCCTGATGACACTCTTTAAAAATTCACCATATTATGGAATCAGAAATTAGTGCTTCTGTGTTTTTAGAAACTGTTCCTTATACATAACTTGCAGAAACTGCTCCTTATACATAACTTGTAGTGCTTCTTATCAGATAGACATTGTAATATTTATGTGGTTTGTAATACTTCTGTTGTTTTAGATTTCTATGTCAATTGATTTAAAATTCTGAATGACATGGTTCAGATGATTGCCTGTTTGAAGTAATTTTACGGTCTCTCCTTGAAAATGGCAACTGGTAAGTGATGAGGAACATTATTTTTCAGTGTATAACACAACTTAAGCCTGCAACAGAGAGATCATGAATACCCTTGAATGAATCTTCGAAGTAAATACTGCATATTTCCATTTTCCCCATTTCTAGCTATCGTCCCTATTGAAAAACCACGGCTATCACAGCCATCCTGGTAGTGAAATGCAGTGGCCCTGGACATTGCACAATATAGCTATTTTGAGACCTTTGAATGTTAGATCTTCTGAGAGTTATATGACAGTCTCAATGATTTTAAATTTCCAGGCCAGAAATGCTACACATCTAAAACTATTGATTAGAAATAAATTTAATCCTTTGCAGCATTTTAACTTGATTAAATAGAGAGCACGCATCTGTAAAATTTAATTGATTTCACTGTCCTGGTGCAGAACAAGGAGTCAGTTACATTATTGCTTGGTTTATTGCATTGGAAATGTTATGTACTACCAATATTGGCAAAAGATGAATTAGCAAGTCAGCTTGCTTTGATACACAGATCTGAAAACCACAAGAAACCAAGAAACCCTTTTATTGAAGCTTTGATGACAAATCGAGGGAGGAGACCTATTTTCCCTAATCGGAAGAGATTTTGGTTTTAGCATTCCGGCCACTTCTGTCTCGGTTCGGAGCTGCTGAGGCCCTTCGTTTTCTGACATAGCCACCTTCATGAAGTAGCAGGGAATCTGAGAATTGAACTGTGAAATGTCAACCCCCCGTCCGTGATGTACTGAGGATGGTCATCCAAAAACTTTTCCACTTCAACCCTTGACCTTAACTTTTTTCCGGATAGGGCAATGTAGTATAGGTCTGCTCCCTTCTCCGCTGATAGAGACCAGCCGATCCCAGCCTGTGGGAGGGCGAGGTATATCTGGCTTGTCAATTGTTATCCTGTGAGAGTTCAGGTGGATCATCACATGAAACATTTGGGCGCCACGCAGAGGCTTTCTTACACACCCAAGGATCCACAGAAGCGTAATGCCGAATAATTTCATATTCTTCTATTCTGGTAAAGAATCTCCATTTAAGACATTTCAAGCATTGAACCGCATACGCCCCGATAGTTGGCAAAACCCTTGAAGGAAGATTCCCAATCAATCTTGGAACTGGATCTCTTCATTTTAACTCCCAGATGGCAATGTTGCTGAGGCCCCCCTCTCTGCAACACCAAAAAAAAGGAGTCTCGTTCTCACCAGAAACAAAAAAAAAAAAAAAACTGCAATATATTTGACCGGAAATAGCCTATAAAAAAAAGTTGCAAATACAAAAAGGTGCGGCCAAGGAAATGAGCAATGAAAAAATTGTAATGAGAATATGGCCTGAAAAGGAAAAGGATTTGCAAGGGGATTACCGTATAGTGCTATCAGATTAGAGAAAATTCACCTGAATAGTCCGATTCACTATACATTAATCCTCTCAAAGGTAATACAAGCACTTCTCTTTTTCACTAATCCTCTCAAAGGTAATACATTAATCCTCTCAAAGGTAATTTGTATTTATAATTTTTTTGCTTGGTTATTTAAGTTCAAACATATTGTTATTTTTGTTTGGTTTAGAATGAAGCAATTTTTTCTTGTTGTATGTAAAAAGTTTTAGTAACATTGTCATTATAGAGTAAAATGATGAGATCTAATTCAAAAATTAAGAAATCTTAGTATGTTGTTTTATGCATGAAATGCTTTAAAAAGAGATCTATTCCCAAACAAGGAACAATATGAAGTTATTCCACATTACATATCTTTGGGTGTGTAACAAAGTCATTGCCTAGCACCTAAATGTTTCATGTGATGATCTACCTGAACTCTCACACATCAGTTGTCTTTGGATAATTGACAAGCCAAATAGACCTCTCCTCCCATAAGATGGAAGTAGTTGCTCTCCCTCAAAGGAGAAAGCCCCTATAGGTTTGAAAACATGTAATATATATTTCCCTATCTAGAAAAAAATTAAGGTCCAAGATTGAAGTGGAAATTTTTTTGGAAGACAATCCTTAGTACACCAAGGAAGGGGTCAACATTTTGCAAATCAATTTTCAAAATCCTTGTTTGTTTCATAATGGATATGCTAGAAAACATTGGGCTTCACAACTTTGAACTAAGGTAGAATTGGCTAGAATGTTAAAACCAAAATCTCTTCCAATTTCGAAAAATAGCTCTCCTCCATCAACATTTAAATTTGTCATCAAAGCTTATATAAAATGGTTTCTTGAGCATGTGGTTTTCAAATCTATGTATGAAAGAAAGCTCACTTACTAATTCATCTCTGTGAAGAATATATCAAACAATTCCCATACAAGTGTGATTTTTCATTTACAAGTGAAGTTGAACCCATATAGCTCAAATGTTGTAACCTTAACTTTTATACCACTTTGTAACACCCCTAATCACAAACTAAAGCATATTATTATATTTATAATCCTATGCTTTGAAAAGTTTCCTTAAATTCCATTCACATATCATGGTTACCATGAGTAAAACAGCTCGATAACCTCTAAAAATAATCATAATCATAACCACTTTGTAACACCCCTAATCACAAACTAAAGCATATTATTATATTTATAATCCTATGCTTTGAAAAGTTTCCTTAAATTCCATTCACATATCATGGTTACCATGAGTAAAACAGCTCGATAACCTCTAAAAATAATCATAATCATAAGAGTTTATCCGCTCTATCATGCATTGTGACTAAAAATAATCATAATCATAAGAGTTTATCCGCTCTATCATGCATTGTGACAAGACCATAGCTGGTGTTCCCCGAGGCTTAGTTTAATTATTGAATTTTGAATGGTATGAACCAATAATTACTTTTGAACAAGGACTACATTATAGATACTCTCGCTTATTTTAAATATCACTGAATTAAAATAAAAAACAATACTTTCATTGGGGATGATTGAGAGAGATGTAATCATAATAATGGGGAAAGTATAAACCTTTGTTTTAAATTTTTTGTGCAAAGGGAGTTTGATTGTATTAACCTTCACTTAATCATCTTTTCATAACAATGGGAAAAGTATAAGCCATAGTTTTAAATTTTATATGCAAAGGGTTGAGTTTGATTGTATTAACCTTCAATTAATCATCTTTTTTAAGTTCCTTGTTTCATAACTAATATTATTTTGTCCAAATTATTTTACAAAGTTTTCAAAGTCGAACAATCATAATGTAAGATCACGATTGTTAAATTGAAACATTTTCATACTTGTATTTAATCTGGTAAAACCAAGTGTCTTACACAATCACAAAAATGTCTAATTTGAAACATCCAAATAATACTAATTGCTTGTTGATTTTTAGTTTTAAATATAGCTAACAAGTTTTTTTATCGATTATCTCAGAAGGGACATGTGTACACTCTCAGTGGAGCACTAGAGAAATCACATATCTCTTATATTGGTTATTCTTTTCCACACAGTAATTTTTTTATTATTTGTTAAATAGAAATTGTATGACACTTTTAAGTACTATTGGGTGAAGTATCAAGTAATATGGCATTATTCATGGTTTTTGGATTAATGCGCTATTTGAATCTCATTTTATTGCACAATTTGAGGTTACTACGAAGTTGAAATCCCATTAAAAAATGACCTAATGGCTTAACAGGTGGAAGAAATGTTGCACTAGTAAAATTCTGAGTTTTTTCTAGTATATGAACCATGGACTTTCTCTAAATCATAATATTTAATTTTAATTGTATTGTGGCTCTTGTGTATTGAGTTCATTGTAAAAAAACATTCTCTCAAATTAAACTCATTTTTAACACTTTACATATTTAAATTTCCCATAAACATTAAAACAAAATTAAATTATATTATTTAATTATATATATCATTTATATAACCTCAAGATAAGGGAAATACTCCCTATCCTATCCTTTTGATCGAATTTGGCCTTTCCCCAGTGAAAGTGCGGCAATGTTTAGATATCTGATGTATAAGAAGAAGCTTCACAATATGGATTCCAAGAGGCTCCCAAAAATTGCTTCTAAATTTAGTCAAAACCCCGACCTACGCCTCAAGCCCGGGTGGCATCAGGATGCTCACTCTTGGCTCAACCTTTGGGAGATTAAGGAGGAAATCATCATGGGAAGCAAGGACACTAACAAAGATACTATTACCTCTAGTTTTAAGGACAAGATGTGGGATGCTAAGGAGGTGGAGGGTAAAAGGAAGTTAAGGTACTATATGGAGGTGATCAACCCCACCCTTGATAACCATAATTATCTCTCTATGTTGAATATAGCACCAAGAAGAAAACGAACATCGCTAAGATTAGAACTAACTCCTATGAGCCTCGGAGTGAGACCCAGTGGTGGTCTACTCCCAAGACTCCCTAGGACAATAGAATTTGTCAGATTTGTGAGTGGTGGTCTACTCCCAAGACTCCCTAGGACAATAGAATTTGTCAGATTTGTGATACTAAGACAGTGAAAGATGAAAAGAACTTCTTTTTAGTCTTGCCCACATCTGCTCTCAATTCCCTATCATCAACCACACCTCCAATCTTCTTGAATTATTAAGCCAACCCAACAATAGCAATCTTGGAATGCTTCTTTCCCTTCTTTTTTATCACAGAAACAAGATTTTGAAGAATGACAATTAGACTCTCTTTTCTTGAGGTCAGATAGACCACATTGGTCTTAATCATCATCATCATCATCATCACCATCATCAATTTATATATTTAGTAAGCTTTATTGACTTGAAAATATCATAATAACATAAGTTATTGTAACCGAGATAGAAAAAAGAACTTAAGTTATGATAACTCAAGTAGAAAAATGCAAATTATATATATAATAAAATAAAATTAATTATTTTTATACAAAATGAATTTAGTGTTTAATAACATTCATAATCCTTGTAGTGGTATATATCTCATTGTTGAATGATTTGATATTCATTAATCAACTAAGTTAATTCTAAAAACTTATTGGAATAAATTAGTTGTGTCGTAATGTTTTCGTAAATTAATTAATATAATTGGATAATGAAAAGTTACAATTTTGATAATGATTTGTTTTTTCAAAATTTTTGATATTAATTTTTTTTCTTTTTGGCATACCTCCATTTTTTTAATTTTAATAATTGAAATTTATAATTCTACTAATTGGTCAATTTTTTATCAAGTTTTTGTTTCTAAATATATAAAATAATAGAATTTATTTGTTACATAAGTCATATAACCTATTTTAAAAGAACTTTCTTATGGTATTTTTCTGAAAAATTTGGTAGAGATTTTTATAAACTTGAGTTTAAGTTGTTTAATCTGTAATTTAGGTTTTCAGGTGTTGAATCCATTTATGCATTCAAAAAGTGATTTTAAACAACAAAAAATCACATCTTTCTTGAAATTGTTTTGTCGGATTCCAGTGAAAAAGTTTATTTTGTCTATAAGTTAGTCTAAGCAATTTTAAAAATATAAATTTTGAAATTTCAATCTTGTTTGTTAAAAAATATTAATTAATTAAATAAATACTCTTATGGAAAGATCTAAATAATGAATACCAAAATTATAATCCCAAAATAATATTTCCTAGATTTCAATTTAAATTATATAGTTAATAAATGAATAAATTTAAATTATCTAATAGTAAATCTACTTAATTTCGAAATTGAATATCCATAGGTTATAATGACGTTGTCTACTGAGGTGGGAAATTTGCCTGGAGGTCAAAAATAGCCCAAATCTGACTTTTTTATTTGCCTGGAGGTCAAAAAATAGTCCAAATCTGATTTTTTTCTCAACAAATCTGACAGAGAGATGACCATTGTAACCAGGATTTCCCAAAATTTCTTTCTAATTTGATCAAAAGTTAAGAAAAACTCCATTATATTGCAAGCAAATTTGAATATTCATTAGACTACGTAGATTACAATTTAATAGCTTAAATATTAAATACCCAACACAACTATTTTAAAATTGCAAAAAAGACGAGTAGAAACTTGTTCATGGCAATTAGTTTTAATTAAATAAATAAAGTATTAAATATCGAACATGCTCATTCCCAATAATCATGATAATTTTTTAAGAATTTGAATTTCGTACTTATAAAATGGATCTTATTTTTCAATTTTAATATTTATATAAAGATCAAGTTCTCTTTTATTATATTAAAAATATCATATAAAAGACATGATATCTAATTTTATATTAAAAGGGATGTTTTGAAAAAACTTAAAACAAGGACTGGGAGCAGGAGCATATTATATCACACAAACAACTAGAGGATCCCAGGTAAGTACAGTTAATTAATTAAATAAAATTTAATAATTAAATCTTAATCTTGGAATGAGATCTCCTATTTTACTCTCAGATGACAATGTTGCTAAGCCCCCTGTATGCAACAACAACCAAAAAAGGGTTTGAACCGAAATATACGAATAAGTGTTGCAAGGAAATACCCAAGTGCAAAAATTGTACATGAATATATGGGCTGAGAAGGAGAAGGGTTTGCAATGGGGATTATCGTATAGTGCTCTTAGACTAAAGAAAATTCACCTGAATAGTCCCACAAAATTCACCTAACAATTCCACACTCGCCTTATGGTATAGGGCACCAATAGTTTAAAGATGATGTTTCAAATGGGAGTTGTTTTTCTTGTATTTATATCCCATTTAAGAGTATGGATTATGTTTAACCATTTAGGAATATAATAAATGAAATTCATATATTAACATTGATTAGGTTATTTAGAGGCATAATAATAATTATAAAAGATGGTGTGAAAATTGACTAAATCACTTAGTCATTATAAAGTAAGAGTAAATTTTAACTAAGTTAGTTGATAGGAATTAGATTTAGAAACACAATAATAATTAGTGCCTTTCCAAATTCAATTCTCACTCACTTAGTCAACCAAGTTCACATCCTTACTTTATAATCACTAACTAAGTGAGTCAACAATCACACCCTTACTTAATGTAATCCTCACTAACTTATTCAATATTCATTTATGAAATTCATTCATTATATCCCCAAATGGGTAAGTCCCCATTCATAACCTCTACTCTTAAATTGTATATAAACACAGAGGACACATGTCATTCATAACATCATCTTCATCATTAGTGGTGATTTATTCTTTAATATTAATGCAAGATTTCTTCTTTAATCTGATAGCGCTATACATTATTCCTCCCTCAAAAGTAATACAAACACTTTTGCTTTTCAATTGATATTTACATTTACAATTTCTTTACTTCACCATTTCCTTCTCAATGCTTATTTGTATTTATAATTTCTTTGCTTGGCTATTTCAATTCAAACATATTATTTTTTTTTCTAAGGTTATAATGAAGCATTTTTTCTTGTTGCATATAGGGAGCTTTAGCAACATTGTCCTCTTGGAGTAAAATGATGAGATCTAGTTCAAAACCCAAGGAATCTTTCTCACCTTCTTCAAGTGTTTTGCCAATTGTTGGGGTGTATGTTGTTTAATGCATGAAATGCTATAAATGGATATTCATCCCAAATAACGAACAATATGAATTTATTCAACATTACATATCCTTGGGCGTGTAACGGAGCCTTTGCCTAGCACCTATATGTTTCATGTGATAATCTTATTGAATTCTCATAGGACATCACTTGTCTTTTGATAATTAACAAGCCAAATATACCTCTCCTCCCATAGGATGGAAGTAGTTTCTCTACCTCAAAGGAGAAATCACCTGTAGGTTTGCATACATGTAATATATTTCCCTATCCAGAAGAAAAAATAAAAAATAAATAAAATAAATAAATAAATAAACAAAATAAAATAAAATAAAAAAATAAAAAATTTAAGGTCCAAGATTGAAGCGGAATTTTTTTTGGAAGACAATCCTCAGTACGCCAATTTAAGGTCCAAGATTGAAGCGGAAAATTTTTTGGAAGACAATCCTCAGTACGCCAAGGAAGGGGTCAACATTTTGCAATTCAATTATTAGATTCTTTGACCACTTCCTGAAGGATATGTTAGAAAACATAGGGCTTCACAACTCCAAACCAAGGTAGAATCAACTAGAATGTTAAAACCAATATCTCTTCCCATTAGGAAAAATAACTCTCCTCCAAGGCTCCTATAAATTTGTCATCAAGGCTCCTATAAAATGATTTCTTGCTTGTGGTTTTTATATCTATGTATGAAAGCAAGCACACTTACTAAGTCATATTTTTCTAGTTGATAATACATATCATTTTCAATATGTACATTACTACATATTCTATGATGTGTTCACAAGGGCTTCACTTAATGAAGCTCCGACATATCACGTGTGCTCGTGACATACTAAACCATACCCTAATTTGACTACACATTGGAAAATATCTCTAAAAGTCACATTATTTAACACCCTACCAATACGAACCCAATGCACCTTCCTAATTTAAAAAACCGCTACTTTCACTAGATATTGTAGGTATTCATTTTTTATACCACTTTATATTTTTTCATTAAATTTGAGCTCCATTTTTTATACCTGCCAATATAAAAACCATTAACCCCTCATATATCACCCAATATATTATGTCATTTTTTCCTCAATGTACATCCCCCAATATGAAACCACGTGGTATGACATTTCTGCCACAATGAAGCCCTCGTGGGCATGTTGCATATTCTTGTATGCATTTATAATGTGTAGTTTATTATGTTAACAACTAGCATAGAACTATCTTAACCCCACCCTTCATTTATCAATCATTGAGAGGGATATATAAAAATCAAATTCAAGCCAGTAGATTGACACTCCTCATGGTATCTTGTAGGTCTCTATTCTTTAGCCTCTAAGCATCTTAGTCACCAATCTGAAACTTGCTCTTGTTGTCAATTTTTTATACTATGGTCAAATTCCACTTTGGACAGCTCAGATGATGAAGATAGTAATTGCAATAAGTTCCTCTTTTTGAGAGGACCAAAATCAACCTAAAGATCACCTTATTTAGACAAGCGAAAGTTGGTTTTTGAATTATTTATTCACTCATGTATATTGGGTTAGGCTGGCCCTAACCACATGTTAAATTGAATAAGTCAACCTCAAGGACACTGGCACTAAAATCACGGGAGTTTTGGACCATTGGCTCGATCGAATTATAGGAGGATTTATCATTGATTTCACGGTAGATACGACCGTCAACTACAGTGAGGCGGAATGATGCTTCCTCAAAGGACTGCGAGGTAAGTATATTAAATCTTTGAACACTTGGATTAAGACGCTATTGTGTGAAAAGCGGGCTATGCGAATAAATTAATTTTTGGGACTATGTGAAGTGGGAAGATCTACAAAACTAGAAGTAGTGACGAATTAGAAACTATTCCCTTAATTTCACCCTCACAAGAAAGCGAGGAAGAGCTCGTGAAAGTTTCTTTGAGAATCGCAGTCAGTCTGATAAGGCAGTGAATTCCGCACTTACCAAATCCTCCTACACCACCACCCATCTCACCATCTTCACCTCCATCTCCACCCACCCCACCTCCATCACCACCACAGTTCAATATGGTGAGTACGATCAAACTGCCAATATTCAGAGGAGTAGGGAATAAGGATCTAGACCAATTCTAGTTCATGGTAAGGGCGTTATGGGAAGCATAAGGAGTCGTGGATGACAATATAAAGAAGGCTACACTGGTAAGTGCGTTGTAGGATCACGCATTAACATGGTACATAAGCATTCTAATGACCATCAAAATGCAGGAATCATAGAAATCGAAGCCGCATCGAACAGGGAATTTAGCAGGCCAAAGTTGGAGACACAATCAATTATCGGGTTTAAGGAGATCGTGATGCTCTCGGGTGAGACCCCCTAGGATCTGGACCAAAGATTGAAGAGTATGATTCACAAAGCCAACATGACTTTGACGGATGGACAACACTTCACATGGTTTGTAGTGTCGTTAACACCGCATTTAAGGACGACACTGTCACAACAAAAGCTTTCCACCGAGGCCGAAGCTTTGGAGATGGCAATGAGATTGCATGAGACCCCTATACAAGATCCAGGTATGCGAGTCCAACAAATCCATGCACAACTACAAAAATTTTGTCTAGAAATGCGAAGTTTGAAACAGGACAGGACACCTTGGCCAGAGGCGCCCGAGGAGGTATGGTGCATAAAATGCAAAGGCCAGGGGCATGACAAGGACCACTGTCCAGTTTTCACGAATTACTTGGCAGGAGGAGGACCGATGCCATTAATACCTGAGGCACAAGTAGGACCAAGTGCGGCGCCTGCACTATGGTGCGCAATTTCTCAGATAGGAGGAAAGCACACTATGGATAATTGTCATCTATTGAAGAAGTATGTTGAAAATGCAACAAGATGATGGAGCTTAGTGAAAAGAAGTCGCCTTTACTAAGTGGGCCCATAGGCTTTTTTTGGCGCAAAGTCTATTTTTAGACATATGAATCATGGTCTATGAGTTGCAGGATGCTATTTGTGGATGATTGGTCATGTTGGTAAAAATAGATGGACCTCTATTTTTAGACATATGGGCGGAGTATATTTTTTAGACTGCCAGGCTAAAAATAGAAAAGTCAAATATTATTAGCTCTTAATAATATTTGGACTATAAACATTATCTTATTCTCTTGGAGCACTTCAGTTCGAGCTACAGATGTGGCACATGCAACTGCCAGAAGGAAATACGCTTTTTTTTTGGGTTACTTGAGCTATTGCATGAAGGACTTCAGTTAGAACTCAAGTGATTGAGTTTGGTGGAGTTGAATGAGGAGTTGATGGAGTTGTGTTCACTTTGACTTAGTTGAACTAGTTGTATTTAGTCTAACTAACAAATACACTAGTGATGAGTGATGTGAATTAGTTATTAATTAATTCACTAATTATTAACCCATAAATCAACTAAAGAATACATCAGTTAATTCAGTGCATGCACATTTCAGTGGAGACAAGTGTTAGAGGTGAGTGCAAGGGCAAGAGAGCTATCAGTTGTGACTATAGTTGTGCATGAGATTTGCACAATCAATGGATTGAGTATTGCCAATGAGGATTGCGTAGTGTTACACAAGGGAAATACGAGTTTGGATCAGCCATTCTCATCTATTCTCATGCAAGATTGCACAGTTGAGGCAGGCAAACAACAGAGGAGATTTGAACCTGTGATTGATTCAGATCTGAGCTAGTTTGTGTGTAATAGGTGGAGATAGTACTGAGTACTTGTGAGGAGTATTGTACTATGTATTGTTACATGTTATCAATCAATATAATAT
>APFE030562936.1:16202-54831 GCA_000404065.3 Pinus taeda
ATAACTCAATAAGTGCTTCTTACCTCTGTTTTCCATTCATAAGTTACCATCTAAATAGCAGAAAAGAAGATTAGCTTATAATTTGTTTAAATACACTCTATGCTCAATTTCTGTTGTTTCTTTATGTTTTCTTTTGTTTAGGGATAAATATGAATTCCGCATGGCTCATGTTCGCCTTAACCTTTTCACGCATGACTGTTATGTTGGCATTATGGCACAAGTTTGGAGCTATGGCACAGGTGTTGTCCTTGATGGCAACCTTCTTTGGTATCAGATCTCTGTTCAGGCACTCAGAAAGTAGAAATAGACATATATGTTGTTTCATCTAGACGAAGGAGCGTATACACGCGGGTTATACATTACAAAAGCACGTATATGTTGGGGATCATTCTTTTGGTCCATGGCAATTAGATCTTGGAACTTGATCCTATGTTTTGGACCATGGTGTCTCGTCATATGTGTTGATCCCTAGTTTTGGGTTCATGGTATTGGAATGTTATGGTTTTGGACCATGGTACTGGGGAAGGCCTAAGGCTATAAAACAGGAAGGAGATCTTTTGACAAATTACCATCTAAATCATAATTGAAGATCTAAAAATTGCTAGAGCTAGTATATTGGGTGGTGATGCAGATATGGATCTGAAGGAAGGAGGAACTTTAGCACAAAAGGAAGGATAAGTTCTATACATGGGTCATAATCTTTAAGCTTGAATGATAGTATCTTTGTATGATTTTGATCTGCTAGATGTGACGCTTGCTTGATCTATCTGGAAATCTGGGTTAATTAATGATTGAATAGTTGAAAGAGTGAATTATCCTTCGTGAGATCTGTACGCGAGTTCAGTAAGGCGAAGACGCATATACACGCAGGTTCAATGAAGTAAAGGGGCGTATACACAGGTTGTTCCATACACAGAAGCGTATGCACGCTAGTTTCAGGCTGTTGAAATAGCGTATATAATCTAAGTTGTGATCTAGCTGCTTCTGACTATTGTTGTTGTGTTTTGGGTTCTGCTTTCTGGTGTATGGTTTCTGGTACTATGTTTTGGTACAGCTATAAGGAGAATATCTACTTGATTCAAGATCTAATTTGTGAAAAGTAGATTGATTGATTCTTGATGATTGTTTGATGTTCATGGATCCAGTTTGAAAATTGATGAAACGTGGTCCCTGGAAGAAAGAGAAGGTTGTAGCCTTCTGTAGGTCAGCACCTACGTACTAGTATCTTAGCTAGTGCAAGAGCTAAGGGGGTTGTAGCTCCCTTCCAGGAGTAGCCGAAAAACGAGAGGGAGTTGTAGCTCTCTGCAGGTTGCAGCCTGCGTACTGGTAAAGGACTGCACCAGTACATTGTAAACTGAAGTTTCTAATTAAAGAAAGATAGAGACGAATTGCAGCAGGTGGTTTTCACCCACATTGGGTTTCCACCTTATATCTGGTGTTCTTGTGTGTGATTTTCTTTCTACTCTGTTTTACTATCTTTGGTTACTGGAATTTGATGCTGCATCTCAGATTAACAAACATCATCCGAAAGTTTAAGTAAATTAAAGGTTTGCTCTGTATACGCGGTTTTTCTTCTGAACAGTTGCGTATATATGCGGCTTGAATTAACTGAAGTAGCGTATACAATTTGGTTTTTGAAAAGGAATATTTGACTTGATAATACTGATTCACCCCCCCTCTTAGTATTATTTCCAACAGAGGGTACTGGAGAACAAGTTCAAATTTGACAAAACGGGTATGTATCCTGTAGCCTCATTAGCAAACCCCTACAACTATGCAGCTGCTATGTTATTTAGGCTATATGGATTACCTAATAATGTTAAGTTTTCCATAGAATGGATCCCTTCGATTGATGTTTGTGTCAATTCCCACATTATGAATTGGGCCACTATCCTATATGATAAACTAGTCACTGCCATCACTGAGTATCGTCAAAAGAGATCCTCCTCCACAAAAAACCTCCCTCCATTCTATTTCAGTACTGACATCATGGATGCCATCTGTTTCTGCACTAAATTTCCAATCATGGGTTGGAAATGGACCTTGCAGGACCCCTACCCTATCCATCTCAACCATAAACAAATTTTGGAATCCCATTATATACAATATGCCATGCCTTTATTTTTCCATTGCATTAATTAATTTTTAATAAGAAAGCCCCAAGGTTTTCCAAAGAAGCCGCTACAAACCTTCTAGTAGTGGGTAAGTATTTTGTTTAAGAATGGTTTACATACATCAAGGTTTTTGGCTATACGAGGGACCCACATGTCCTCCCTTTATATGTCTCTGATAAATTGTTAGCAAGAGAAATAGTCCACCGTAATGTGGGAAAAGGCTTGACCAAGACCCTAAAAGAGAGCAAAAAGTCACTATGGACATATTTTCCTATTCGGTGTGGTTCCTTTTCATTAGAAAATTTTAACCATGTAGTCAAGGAGTCAGTAAGCCTAGAAAGCCTCAAGCTCCACAATTTTCCGAAAAGGAAATTTGATCCAAAAAAAATAGCACATAACATTACTACTGCAGTAAAGATCAAGCCTTATAACCATGAGGATAATAATTCTAAAGACATTTTATAGTTAGTTGAATCCTTCGAACAAGCATTCGAGTGGGTAAAGGCAAATCTGTGTTGAAGATTTTGGAAGCTTTCAGGAGTTCAGGAACAAAAGAATTGAAATAATTCTGGTACATTTATTAAAAATTGAGCACAAGCCTATAACCAATGTGATTGTCAATAGAAAGGGACATAATTCTCACATATATTCTCAAGTGGATACAGGGAAAGCATTGGATACAGGGAGGGCCCAACACACCGAGAATACAACAAAATCCAGCAGAAGATCAGCCGAAAAGCAGGGTATGAGCAGCCCAACTAAAGATATTAGTTCTGAGATCAAAAGCAACAGTTTGGAGCAAAAGTGGGATCAATTCAATAAAAAACTACAAGACACTCCTAAGACAACAGATGTTTAGGAAGCCACGGGATATCACACTCCCCTACATACCTAGAAGGTTACAGAATCTGAGCCAATGGATGAGCAAGGGACAAGTTCACAGCAGACAGAAATCTTTCATGTTTTTCCCACATCAGCGATTGTCCCGAAGGTGACTGAAATTCCTCCTTTAGATGTGTTCTATAGTCCACTCCATAATGTTGTAGTGAGGAGACAGAGGAAAACAAGGAGGATAGAGACACACGAGATCCCACCTAGGAATGAGCCGATGGACATAGTCTAGAAGGATATTCCTTCCAATCTAGCTGAAAACTTGACTATACTATCACAATTTACGGGGGAATATGCAACTGCCACCATGGATAATGCTACCAAAATATCTATTTTGTTGAGGGAAAATGACAAGAAGATAGTGTAGCTTGAGCAACAGCTGCAAGTTGAAAAAGAAAATATGAACCAGCAAGTTGTTGAACAAATCACTCAATTGCAGCAAAATATGGAAGTGTTAAAGATAAGCCATGAAGCCGACATTTCTTCAAAGAACGTACATGTTCAAGAATTGCAAGAGGCCATGGAAAAATATGAAGATGTCCCTACTGTCGAGGAATTCATCAAAGAAGCTCTATAGCTAAATTCCCTCCTATTAAAACAGCAAGAACAATTTTTCCAAAAGATGTCACATATCACTCCTTATCTAATCACCAGTGACCAACTAACGTATAAGGTGATTGACCAAAGAACTAGATTTACTGATCTAAACACAAGAATCTCATAATTCATTGAGTGGCAAGAAACGGAAGATGGAAGGAGGGCTAATTTGCTTGAGATCGAGGAGACACATAAGGACATTCTATTCACGGATTGGGATGCAAGGATCAAACAAGCTGAATTAGAAGTGGAAAGAGTGTTCGAGGTGTCGAAGAACATAGTAAATGTGGTAAACCACACGTTGTATGCCATGAACCTGGTGAAATAAGGCAACCCAAAAATACTTCTTTATTTAAATGACTTGCATAAAAGTGGGAAGGAAAGAGCGGAAATTCAAAGGGAAGAAATCGCAAAGTTAGCAAAGACTGACTGGGAGGCATATTGGCAATACCTTGTCGAGCCACACAGTCAAATCATGACCCTTAACTTCTCACTCCATTCAACTCAGTATATGTTGCCACCTCTCACAGACGATACTTTCGTAGGACAGGTTAGAACACAGTTTGGGGAACCTCCTCAAGTCAAACCAATGGCCGATATATGTGATTTAAAAGAGAAGTTGGCAGATAGTAAGTCATCGTCATAGCCTTTGTTCATCAAGTCACTTTTATTTTTAGAGTTAGTTAACTAGTTAGGAGGAAGGTTGTTTGAAACCTCCTCAAATTTTTGTATAATATATTTTTTAACATTAGTTAGAATAGTATTTATACCCTTCTCATGTATTTAGAGAAGGGTCCAAAATTTTATCAAAAACATTTGCAAAGAATGCACTTCTATAAGTTTGTGAATGCTTTGATGAAATTATGAAACATGATCGTTTATTTTAAATATTTGACTACTTTCCTTTATTGATGCGCTATTGTATACTTGGAAAATAATTTGATCTGAATAAAGGAATTGATCTATGTCATTATTCAAATGAGCATAAATTCACACATATGGTATTTCTATCTTGTATGATTAGTTCTGTTTTTGTTTAATTAGTGATAACACTTTATTTTCATGAATTGTATATGAGATATGTTCTTTTCGTTAAGCATTAATTGCACTATTGTATGATGCCTAGCTGAAATTGTTTATTTTCATATATAATCATCAGATATATGCGATATATTTTATACATTTATTTGACTAACTATTTAGTCAAAGAAATTATCTTTATACGTTATCACCTTTGTTTAATGCATGATTGATCTTTATTATCACATGTCAAATAGATATCTTTTAGATCGCATATCACAGAGAAATACTCAGGTTTATATTAGATTAAGTTAGCTAGGGATTTGCATGATAGAATATTCCATTTAGTTATCACTATCCTTATTGCAATCACTTGAAAACCATCCACTCTCATTTTAAAACCACATCGGGAAACTGGTCCCACCATCCCCAGTTGGAGCCACCACTTCAAACAGAAAAGGAGTTGTCTTAAGGTCTGTACCGGGTGGTTATCCCCCATGTTGAAGCAACAGAAATCTGAGGCTTCAACAGGAAGCCACATGATTTATTATAAATTTAGCTCATGTGTGAGGCTATTAGTGAGATCCTTGAGAAGAAGAAGAGCTCGCATTAGGTGAATGATATCATTGTTTAGGTCGCAATTCATAGGAGACTCCAAAATAAAGGAGGAGGCAGTGTTGGCATCCTTCATGACTATTCTTGGAGGTTGTGTAGAACTGCAGGAGGGTCGAGTTGTTTGAGATATGTTTGGAAATCATTTCATGGAAACAACACCCCTGAGGCAGCTGAGTTGGATATAGAGGCTATATGTGGAAGAGGAGGGCATGTTGTGCCACTTTGTTGTCTCTTTCAGGGTCGAGAACCTACAGGAGATTGCCGCATTCATTGAGGGCAGATTAGGTGGTGTATAGGGCTATTCATTTAGTGGTTTACTCTCTAACATGTGGGTTGAAACCCTCGTTTTCCTTATTCAGGGATCCGAGAAACTATAGCTAGGGCCATAGATCTAGTTTGGGTAAACATGTGGCTATATGGTTGGATTTTGAGGTCTAGATTAAGGCTAGACGGTAGCAAGTTGTTGGAGCATTTGTATGAAGGGAATTCGTGTACTTTAGGAGGTAATAGAGGCATGAAAAGAGGGTTGTTTCATTGTGCTAACAAGCCCTACACAGAGTTCATACATACAGCAGTTTGCACCATCCTTGATGATATGAAGTATGTAGGGTTGTTATGGTTTTGAGTTGACTTGATGCAATTGGATAGATTGTCCTAGTGTGGATAGATTTGGATGAGATTTGTAGCCTATGGGAGCCAAGGAGGTTGGGCTAACTTGGACAGTTAGAGGCCCTAACCAGTGGGCAGTTTCTATAGTGGGTTATTGGTGATTGGAGGTTTGTTGTAGCAGATATGGTTGGTTGTTTGATGCCCTAAACAGTGATGATAGATATAGCAGTATGCACAAGTCCCAAAGCAAAGTGGTAACAGTAGGGAGTTGCGGATGTTATCTTGTTGATGGATGGATGCTAGGTGGATGGTGTCCTAGAAAGGGACTATTTATGGAGTCTGTTAGCAGCCATGTGGAAGGGTCTCCATAGGTGTTGGATACCCTAACGTGGAGCAGGTGCTACAACAAGGATTGGTCACTTGTGGTCTATTGGACGGAAGTGTGACAATGGACCAAGTGTGACATTGGATTGGGCATTTATGGTCTAGTGGAGGAAAGTGTGATAGTGTCCAAGTTGGAGCCTGGTGTGTAGCACTTTGATGGAAAATGGTAGTTGCTAGAGTGGCAGATGTTGAGCTCAAGGTTTAATGAGCCATAGGAGCGGTTGAGCAGCCTTGTGTGTGGAGAAGGACTTCTACAACGGATGATGGGCAGTCCTCCTAGCTCATGTTCATTGTGGGAGATAGACATATTGTAGTGATAGGTGGAAACCCTCTGTGCCCTACATTGGTATTTATTGGAGCAGTGCAGGAAGACCATAGTGGGCTGAAGTCCCTGAGTAGTTGAGGAGTAGTAGTAGGAAAATTGAGATTTGCTCACAAACGAAGTTATGAACAACTTGATAGGAGTCTCGATGTGTTGTGCCCTTGATGGACTAAGGCAAAACTAGTGATCATATTGGATAGCCAAGGATCAATGGCCAGATGGACTTGGATCTTTGATAAGTAGTGTTGCAGATTGGGAGTTGAAGGACCGGGTAGGCACAAGGTACAACCGAGGGGAATTGTGAATTTGACTACATCAGCCAGATGGTCAAAGTATCTTGTTGAGGGTAGATTGGTTGTCGATGGATTGACACCAAGCCCTATTTATGTATGTCTTGTACCATTAGATGTATGAGGGCCATTATCCCTGGTATGGGAGCCCTAGACTATTGTATTATTCAATTGGATTAATCTGATGAAGTTGGGTTGAACATTGTAAAAAGGTGTCTTTATTTTATGCACTAGTAGATTTATTGTTGTTTATATTCCACTGTGCAAAGTAGATTTTTGAGATTCTTGGTTGGATAGCTTCAGAGGTTTCAAGATTCTATACTAGCACCAGAGTCGTGGAAATTCAACAGAAAGAATGATATGTGATTTGGTACCATTCCCTGATGAAAAAAAAAAAAAAACTCATTGGAGTAAACAGGTATTCAAAAAGAAGATCGATTTAGATGGCAAAGTTGTTAATCACAAGGAAAGGTTGGTTGCAAGAGACATTCCCAAGTTGCAGGGATAAACTTTGGTACTATCATTTCTCCATATGTTAAGTTAATATCTATTAGGATTCTATTATCTATAGTAGCAACTTTTGATTCATAGATGGAAGATATGGATGTGAAAACGACATTCCTGTTGAACAGTGTAACTAGTTTCGGTCTTCATAATGACATGTAATTATGATTTTATGTAATGATATGTAAAGAAGAAAAATAAAATTATTAGATCAACTTGCTTCATGGGTTTCATGAGAAAGGGATTTTGCTTTGAGTCAAGACTCCCATTGAGAGTCTTTAGGATGTATGTTTCATCTAGTCATAAAATGTTAGAGTCATTATCATGTAATGAAGTCATGTTACACTTTGTAAAAGGTCAATCTTGTCTATGTAAAGTGTCCTCCAAGAACTTGTCACCTATCCTCTTCAAGTCAGCCTACAACGATGAAGGAACATGCTAGAAGAAGTCGGCCTAACCTCCAACAGTCATGTTAGCCTAAAGGACATGTGTGGAGTTGTATAAATAGACATACTCAGCCTCCATTAGAAGTAAGTAACTCGATAAGCTTTCGGTCAAAAAGAAGTGCGAAAGAAAGGGTGAAGAAGAAGTGCGAAGAAAGAGCTGCGAAGAGAAGTGAAAAGGAAGGAAAAGAAAGGTTTCTTCTAGGTATAGCGCACGAGACTTTCTTTTGGGCAATATGAAGGAGTTTCTTCTCGGAAGTATGAAGGGTGGGTTTCTTCTGGAAATGCAAAGATAAAGTTTCTTTTTGAAGTGTGAAGATAAGGATCCTTTTGGGCAGTGTGAAGATAGGGCAGCGAAGGAGTTTCTTCTGAGGCAGTGCGAAGAAGGGTTTCTTCTGGGGTAGCAAAGCGAAGGATTCTTCTAAGAGGCCGAGATAGAAATCTAGAGACCGAGTTTCTCTAGAGGATACCATTGAATATATAGAGACTGATATTCTCTAGGGGAAGTCTGGTGTGAAGGATAGAGACCAATTTTCTCTAGAAGGAGCCAAGGAGAGCAGTTCAAGATCAATAAGAAAGGTGAGGAAGGGAAGAGGAAAAGCATCAAGGTTAGTGACAAGGTTCTTGGGAGGATACTAGAGTTAAGGGTCTGTGTCATGGCCTTGGTACTTATCAATTTATGATCTAGAAGAAGAATTTTGATCAGGTTTTCCTCTCAAGAGGTGAGACGTTTTGGCCCTGGTTGAGAAGCCTAAATACTGTGTCACTTGTCTTTTATTGTGAATATTGGTAATTGTCTTGATGAAGAGAACACAATAATAACATAATGAAGAAAATATTATAAGCTAAAGTTATCACAAGCAATTATCAAGCAGATAAATTGTTAACTTTGAATGCCCTAGATGTCTTAACATGGTGCCATAGCTTAGGTGTTGAATACAAGGGACAATGAAAGCAAGTAGACACATGAAAATTGAACTTCAAAGAAGGATCAAATCAATTCAAAGAACACCAAGCAAGAGATATAGATCTTCATCAAATCGAAACCCTATATTGAAGAATACTCTAGGAAAGTGTCTTGAAATTATCTTCAAGAAGGAAGTAGGAAGAAAGACCAAAACCCTAGAAGCACTTCAGAGATCATCATCAAAATAAGTGGAAGCTCTCAAAATCTAAGGAGGATTAGATCGAAAGACAATCTTATCTATATTGAAGCAAAGATCTCATAGAAGGTAGTCTTCCCTCATCGAAGTAAGAATCTTCTTAAAGATTCAAAATATGAAGCAGCAAGTTTGTCCTCGAGTTGAAGATTCGATCTTCACAAGTAAGTGTCTTTTATTATAATCCAATCTAGTAAAAATGACTTCATGTTTCAAGGAGAACCAAAAATTGGTTGGGATATCAAACTTCCTTGTATGGAAAAAAAGGATAGACATTGTCCTCAAAGTAAATGAAGTCATTGATCATGTCCATGGAAAGGTCTCCAAGCCATCTGAAGAACAAGAATTATCTGAATAAATGGAAAGGGATCTCAAGGCTCAAAAGATAATTAAGGAGCCTATTAAAGATCCACTCATTTCCTATGTAGCCGAGCTGGAAACATCTAAAGAAATATATGATAAGCTGGGAGAAATTTTCTCTAAAAGCATGATAGAAAAGATCATATCACTTAGATCTGATATTCATAAAAGGTGTCAAAGGATGAAGGGATATCGTCATGTCTCTCAAACGCATCTCAAATAAAAGGTCAATTGCAGGATCGAGGAGAGATGGTATCTGATAACAAAATGATCTTCGTTATTCGAAATGCATTGACTGATGAACAAGGTAGCCTCATATCTACTAGGGAAGAGGAAGTTATCCCATTCATCAAATTATGGTCTCTTTGCAAGGCAGATGAAAACGGGATGAAGAAAGAAAGTGGCGAAATATCAGAGAAAAGGGAACAATTAGTGACAAGAAGAAAAGGGAAATTTGGAAAGTTTTGTACTCCAAAGAAGAAAAATAACAACATGGCTAAGGAAAGATGTTATGGTTATCAAAGTCTTTGGCACTATAAAAAACATTGTCATGAACGTAAGAGGGACAGGGAAGAAGACTATTCTACTAAGGAAGTGAAAGAACATGAGACAAAGAAGCTTAAGAAGGAAGAAGCAAAAAGATCTCTACCGTGATTGAGATGATCTTCTTCACTAGAGAGTACCTTTGACTTGTAATTTATAGATAGGATGCGGTGTAAATAAGATAGGATGCATCAAATTAGAAAAAATCATTGTGATAGAAGCATTAGAAGTAAGATGTCATGACATGGGAAGTAGAAAGTATGTCTGGAATAAATTGTTTACAAATAATAGAAGGCTCTTAGGAAACCTCATTGATACTTTAAGGAAGAAGTAGAGGTCATCATCGACTAGGATCATCATAATAGAAAACATTTGTCGAGTAAGGATATGAAACATCCTCGAGCTTCTCTAATAAAATCCTTATCAAAGGATTCACCAATCTAGAAAGGAAGCAAAGGTTTTCATCAGGAATTCCAACTCGTGAGATTCAAGGAATGATGTTATGATGACATAACAGGAAAACAAGTTTGAAGGATAAAGTCCTTTCCAATGAAGTTGCTACAGGAAGTATGGATGACCGAAAGGAAGATGAGGTATGTATGCTTACATAGGTTATTATGAAATTCATGTCATATGGTTGCAGATAATATGGATCACTATTTCCATCTTGGGAAATATGATCAAGAGAAGAAAGGATCTCCTCCTCCAAAATGTCACAGCAAAGCATAAGTCACACTAGATGAAATCAACATAATATGTTCTCATATGAATCATGACGACGCTGGCTGCAATCAAGGAACTATGATTGGAATCTCTTGGGAATGAAATGTGAAAAGACAGGAAGAGATCGTGATAATAAGCAATGAAGGTAGAAGGCATTCAACATCCGAAATCCAAGAAGATTTGACTAGAAGATCTCCCAGAAGGATGTGAAGACTTTGATGGAAGTCAGAAAAAGATAGAGACCCTTAACAATGGATATATGTGGGAGATGTGTCAATCTGCATGCAGGATGTTGATACTTACAGGAAGATCTCATGGTGAAAGATCATCACAAAGGTAATTTTGATTTAAAGTGTTCATTTATTATTTTTGAAATAATATCTGGATGGGCTTATGTAGGACTGCCACGCAAACCATATAGAAGGATGTAATGTCCTTCCAAAAAATATGGCATGAAAGTAGAATGACATGAAGCAAAGCTAGTTGGAAAATTTGATGGATCACTTTCTGATGAGTTGAGGACATGACTAACTCGTGAATAAAAGTGATGTATAATCAATGCCCCGTGTAGAAGTTCCCAAAAGATGAATAATCCTTGACGAAGAAGAAATTCATGACATCGAAGGAAGGAGCTCTTCAAGCAGCTGATTGTTCTAGGATCTCCACATGAGGAGCTGTGGTAGGTCCCTAGTTAAGAGGGAGCCTGAAAAGAATTTTCTTACTTGGAAAGAACTTGGAAATTCCTAAGCAAGGAGATTAGGTGCATTCCTTTGTGATAGGAATGAGTACATTCCTTTATTGGAATATGTCCTCCTAATTTGAAAAGGAGAAATAGACATGTCATTCTGGTCTTCACCTAGGAAGATAGAATGGAGGATTGTGTAATCATTTGGCATTCGATGCTCTTTGAGGATGAGATAGGGAATCCAACAATAAGATTAGTCATGGAGGACTGATATTCTTTGTGGGACTGGGGAGTCCAAGAAAAGAATAGTCATCATGGAGCATATCCTGAGAGAACCCAAGTGGGATATGTTCTGAGAGAGACAACGATGAGTGTGTCTATAAATCATTGGTCTCGCCAACATTGAGCTCAGATCTTGTGGAGAGATGGAGTTGTTAGTCAACGCCTTTCTATGTAAGAATGTTGGTTGATATGATGCTATACGAATTACAAATCTGAATTCTTCTTATGATATTTTCTTCAGATTGAGAAAGTCCAAGTACCATTATGAATACCTCCCTAGTTAAGAGGGAGTGTTGAAAAGTGTAACTAGGTTCGGTCTTCATAATCGCATGTAATTATGATTTTATGTAATCATATGTAAAGAAGAAAAATCAAATTATTATATTGACTTTCTTCATGGGTTTCATGAGCAAGGGGTTTTGGTTTTGAGTCAAGACTCCCATTGAGAGTCTTTAGGATGTATCTGTCATCTAGTCATAAAATGTTGAGTCATTGTCATGTAATGTAGTCATGTTACACTTCGTAAAAGGTCAATCTTGTCTGTGTAAAGTATCCTCCAAGAACTTGTCACTTATCCTCTTCAAGTCGGCTGACAACAATGAAGGAACATGCTAAAATAAGTCAACCTAACCTCCAACATTCATGTCGGCCTAAAGGACATGTGTGGAGGTGTATAAATAGTCACACTCAACCTCCATTAGAAGTAAGTAACTCGACAAGATTTCGGTCAAAGAGAAGTGCGAAGAAAGGGTGAAGAAATGCGAAGAAAGCGCTGCAAAGAGAAGTGCGAAGGAAGGACAAGAAAGGTTTCTTCTGGGTATAGCGAAGGAGACTTTCTTATGGGAAATACGAAGGAGTTTCTTCTGGGAAGTACGAAGGAAGGGTTTCTTATGGAAATGTGAAGATAAGGTTTCTTCTAGAAGTGCGAAGATAAGGATTCTTTTGGGTAGTGCAAAGAGAAGGCGGCGAAGGAGTTTCTTCTAGGGCAGTGTGAAGAAGGATTTCTTCTAGGACAACAAAGGTAAGGATTCTTCTGGGAGGCCAAGATAGAAATCTAGATACCAAGTTTCTCTAGAGGAGACCATTGAAGATCTAGAGATCGAGATTCTCTAGAGGAAGTCAAGAAAAGGCAGTGTGAAGGATAGAGACCGAGTTTCTCTAGAAGGAGCTGAGGAGAGCAGTGCAAGATCAAGAAGAAAGGCGAGGAAGGAAAAAGGCAAAGCATCAAGGTTAGTGACAAGGTTCTTGGGAAGATACTAGAGTCGAGGGTCTGTGTCACGGTCTTGGTACTTATCAATTGAAGATCTAGAAGAAGAATTTTGATCAAGTTTTCCTCTCAAGAGGTGAGAGGTTTTGGCCCTGGCTGAGAAGCCTACATACTGTGTCACTTGTCTTTTATTATGCATATTGGTAATTGTCTTTATGAAGAGAACACAATAATAACATAACGAAGAAAAGATTATAAGCTAAGAAGTAAAAGTGTATCACAAGCAACTATCAAGCAAAGAAATTGTTAACTTTGAATGCCCTAGATTTCTTAACAATTCCTACATGGTGACTTAAAGGAGGAGATATATGTGACACAACCAAAACACTACATTGAAAAAGGTAAAGAGTCATTTTGTTGGAGATACATAAAAAAAAATAATAAATAATAAATCTTTATATAGCCTCGAATAGTCTCCCAAAATGTGGTTCCAAAAATTTTATTCTTTTGTGTTTCCATTGCAATTTTTAAATTCCAAATCAAATCATTGTATATTACAAAAATTATGGTGGTATTTTCCTTGTTATCACTTTGTCTATAGATGATATGTTATTCTTTGGTAACAGTGAACATGTTATTCTTGACTTTAAATCTCAATGTTTAACACATCTTAATACAAAAGGAATTTAGGTTTGCAAAAATATATATTAAAAATGGAGATTAGGAGAGAGAGCGAAAATAGAAAGCTTTGATTGAGCTAAAGTATGTAAACTATGTTCTACAATGTTTTAACATGGTAGATTGCAAACCACTGAATGTTTTGATTTCTATGGGAACTAAGTTTTCATTTGAGCATTGTCCTACAACACTCGTAGAGATGGAAGATATGGCTTTTGTTTTGTATGCTAGTGCAATTGGTAGTTTGATGTATGTTATGCTTTGTATTAGACGAAACATTGCCTAAGTAATGGGAGCCTTGAGTCAAGTCATGGTTAATCTTCGACATGAACATCGGGATTTAATGAAGAGGTTCTTCAAGTATTTGCAAGGTACTTCTAAATATTATATTTGTTATCATAGTGATGTTTCAAGGGACCCATAGCTAGTATTATGCATATTATGATTGGGCATGGCATGTAAATAGAAGGAAATCTATGAACAAATATGTGTTTTGGTTGCATAGTGGAGTAGTGAGTTGGATGAGCAAGCAATAAGTTTTGGTCACTTTGTCCACCACATAGGCAAAGTGTATGGCAGCTACTCATCCCTATAAGGAGGCCATTTAGTTTATAAAATTGGGTGGAATTAGGGTTAAGTTAAAGAGCTATTATAGTTCAATATGATAGTAATAATGTCATTAATCAGGCTAAGAATCCAACCTTTTATGTAAAGAGAAAGCATATAGATATCCAATACCATTTTGTTAAGGACATGGCAACGAATGGAAAGGTGATATTAGAGAAAGTTGGCACTTTGTGAGATGTTGCAAATGCATTAATGAAACCAGTGAGAACACGTAAATTCAAGTGGTGCTCTGAATATATGGGCCATATGGCCCCTAACAATTAGTTTATTCTACAATGCATTCTCACTTATACTCTTGCAATGTATATGACATGTGGGAGAATGTTGGATAGGTGTGTCATACACCTTACAATGCATTCTCCCTTATACTCTTGCAATGTATATGACATGTGGGAGAATGTTGACATAGGTGTGTCATACACCTTACAGTGAATAGTGCCACAGGTAATGAATACTAAGCAACAGAAAGGAATAAATGCAAAATAGCGACATGGATTAATTGTTGAATAGTGGCAAGGAATAAATGCAAAATAGTGACAGGTACTAATTTTTGAATAGTGGCGAGGAATAAATGCATATCACTATCAAAAAATGAATGCTAAGCAACAATAGTTAACCAATTAATCCCCATCATATAGAATTGGGAAACCATAAATGATTTATAGTTTTGTTAAACTTATTTATTTAGTGTTAGGATTAGAGGAAGAAAGAGTGTGAGTTTAACCTACCAAAATTTCTTTGGAATCCTTATGCTATTATTGAACACTCTTGTTGAGAACAAGGAAACTATGTTATGTATTAATCATTTAGTTGTTGAAATGCGTAAATTTTAGAGTGTGGGTTTTTTCTCCAAGAAAGGTTTTCTCCAAGATGTTTTTGTCTAATGATTGTATTGTTATGTGTTGTTATTCACTACAATTGTGTTTATTTAATTTTTGCACATTCTTTACACATTGATTAGTGTAGGAAGTGTAATTCACACCTCTATGTCCTTTCAAAGAAAAGGTACGCATTTCAATTCCCCCCTTAAATAATGAAGTGTAGCTCCAAGAGCATAGATTAACAAAGTTCAAGGCATAAGCCTTCAAGAAGATTGACAATTGCACCATAGTTGTTGCAAGCTCACTATTAAGATCTTAATTGAAATAATTCTAAGGGCACCATATGTATCAAGGATGATAACTATGGTCGCAACTTCTCCATCTTATTTTTTGTCATGACTTTAAATTACTCTTTCCATGACATCAAATTCCTCTTTCCATGGCGTCAAAAGATAACACAAGCCCCTCCTTACCTACATAAGCCCTTTCTTGCCTTATTCTACATGTACATTCAGTTATTCACTGCAACAATCACATTCACATGTACCCAAGATATGCTAGTTAATAACCTAACTTTTCACATCTTTCTCTTTAGATGGTATATCGCTTTCATTTTTTTGATGTTGATGTTGCCAAAAAAACCCTTGCTATTTTTTAATAATAATGAAAAAGGCATCCCTTTCATTATAAATAAAAAGGCATTCAACATAGAATTGTTGGCAATGTCTTCTTATGGTTAATAACAATAAGTGATTGACCATCACAATGTTGTGATTGTTGTTTGTTTTCACCCATTCAACATAAAATTATTGGCAATATTTTCTCATGGCTAATAATAAAAAGTGCTTGATCATCATTATCTTCTGATAGTTGGTCATTTTCACTATGTCGGGTGAAAACAACAAATTGCTAAGAACATGTAGCAAGACTTTGAATAGTGTAGCAATATTAAAATGTATTAAGTTGCTCCTTTGAACGCTGGATTTTATATTTACCATATTAGGTGTCTACGCTTATGTTACAAGAATTTGGTTCAGCCATAGGATGTTTCATATTTTTACATGAAAAGTAAACCCATCAATAATTTCTTACTATTTGCCCACATTTGAAATTTTATGGTGAAAGCATTATCATTTTCACAATATTTCATGCAAATATCACAAAAGTCTTAGGTTGGAAAGTCGAATTTCCCACTACAATATCAGATTATTTGTTCTAATCTTTAGAACAGAACTATATGATTAATGCCATGAAATATATCAAGAGAACATATATATAACTCAAGACAAGAAATTCCAAAAAATCCAATATAGTACAAAGGGTACAAAACCCTTACACAATGAAACACAAAAAGAGAAATGATCTTTCAGTCACGGTTATGTATATATATATATATATATAATGCACTAACATGGGTGTTCACTTTGAGCAAGGAGTCACTTGCCAACTCTCTTGTCCATAGATCTAATGGAAGGCCACAACACGTTGCTTTCATAATTGTTCGTGAGTGCCACAATAGTCAATTCTGGCCATTACAACTCCGCATTGGCCATTTCGTAAACTAAGGACATTCTAATGAACTTGTGCATGATAATAAAAAACCTACCTTAAATTGAAACCAACTAATGATGTGTAGTGGATAGCCCTTCAAGATAAGAACAGCCAAATTCTTAACATGGGTCTCATCCTATTAGTTATCCAATCTATGGACCTTCTTGTGTGCACTAAAAGGTCAAACATTATTTATTTTGATGGTTCTACGATATTGTTTGCGTATCTCAATCACTTTGATTACTCCACTGCTCTAAGACTGTTGATTGTGGCTCTTATCCCTGATTGTGGCTCTTATCCCATTTTGATATGGTCATGATTGTTGTAAATCAACCCACTTGTTTTCTTTTTTCTTTTTTCTGCCTAAATTTATGTATTTAAATGTTTATATTAATTGTGAAATGAAGCATTTTATTCAAAACAGATTGAAATATGAATTTATATTGATAGAGAGATTGATATGTATGTTGCGAAGGGTATAAATATTGGTATTGTGAAGGGTAAAAAAATTGGTATTAATACACGCAAACAAAAACAAAAATACAAATGAAACAAAAATACAAATGAAATAAGCAGCCAGGTTGTATATTCCCTTCCTTCAAAATCATGCTTATCAAATGGGTAGTCACATAATAAGCATGATCACAGTGTATCTCCCCGATATTTTTTAAGCTTTAAATCTCTACTTTATCGCACTTTTCTTTTTCTCAAACCGAACAAAGATGAGTACCACTAAAAGGTGAATGCATATTTCCGAGTAGTGAGAACAAACTCCAAGTAGTGTCAAAATGAAAATGCGACAAAATGATGAAAATAATAGCTTCCCCTAAAATATATGTTATCAAAATTGAATATTATTATTATTTAAAGCAAGAATTGCAAAATAGGCCAGAAATTGATGAATATTATACAGAATATACAATGGCTAAATGATAAATGATAAATGAAATTAAATGCACCTTAATACAGACCAGAGCCTTGCATTTCAGGGCTCAAGCTATCAACTAAGATTGATCAAACTTGGAAACTTGAACTAGCCAGGGAACTTACTGACATAACTAAGAATTTAATAAAATTATAATAAGCTATCAAGAGAGTATCTACAAATCTTTATAAAAGCTTCACCAGCGTCACCTCAAGGTAGTTTAATATATTGCAACATAGCCATATCCCAAAAACAAAGATTTCAATTTAGAGTTCAGAAAATAATGTCTATGTGATTTGCAAACTACATTGAATTTGAGTAATATCACATCTCTTCATATATTGGGGCA
Source organism: Pinus taeda (assembly GCA_000404065.3). NCBI lineage: Eukaryota > Viridiplantae > Streptophyta > Pinopsida > Pinales > Pinaceae > Pinus > Pinus taeda. The sequence goes on from APFE030562936.1 coordinate 33,903, forward strand.
AAAAGAACAAGCATGACTTGAAGAGATCTTCATAAATAAAGGGTATATTGTTTCATCACTTCTAACCACACCACGGTGAAGGGGCGCGCTTCTTGAACATACGAGCAGAGTTAAAGAAACATCCTCTACATCTCGTCTCTATTTCTTCTCCTTTAAATGCAGTCAAGTCCACAGTTTTGAAATAAAAACATAGTTTTCCCTCCAATGTACGTTCATGCTTACAGTATACAGAGCGACCTAGAGTAAAAATACATTGTTTGAAAGAACCATTAACGTGCATAATCACTTGAAGCTTTACAAAGCAGCAAACCAAACTAAAGCAACAGACTAAAATAAATCAGGATTTAAAGTTATTTATCGTCTTTGAAACACAGAAATTCAAATGCATATTGTTGATGACCCAAGAAGGGAGGAATGCTCATGTGAAGAGAAACTCCTCATCTCAGGTGTGCCATTCAGACCTATTGCATCTCCACATGCCTACAGCAAGCACAACTTTACCAGTGATGGAAAGCTCGTAGCTTGAATTCTTTCAATTGATTTTGTTTTTATTCCGTGAACAGATATTTCATAAATTAAATTAGAAAACTGTGTGAAACATTCATTTGGGTTCAAAATCTCTTTATCTATTTGTTTAATGTTGACTACCTTGCTAAGGTATGTTTCACTTGCAATTCTTTCAGGTTATTGTGTTCAGACACCTTTGTGTGAGTTATTCCAGTGACCTTCCAACTGTTATTCTCAGTTGAGTTGTCTCCTTATTCCAACTTTAGTGGCTTTGTGATCTTGGTCACTTAGTCCCTGAACTAGAATTCCTTTTATCAGCTCCCTATTAGGACTTCACCATCCCAATTTTTAGTAATTTGTCTTTATTTGTATCTCCAAAAAGCCACCTTCCAAGCCAAAGATGTTTCAAAAAACCTTTAACGGATATTTAGTTCATGATGATCAACGAAATATAAAGTTTGAACTTCACATTCAGACAAATTAATCAAGTAATTAAACCAAGACGAATACTTAATCAGAAAGAAAATGATGATTTTTAAACTATATGCCATTCGATGTATTAGAATCCTGAGAATAATTTTGCAACATGCTCTTCAATAAAGTCTGTTTTGTGGAAAGACATTCCAAAAGGTTAAAACACAAACTGTTTTCTCTAATACGCAAAATTGCTGGGCAATAAAATCCGTTTTATTTATATAATCTTTAAGAGCAGAGAAAATAATTTTGACAGGACCATTGTTTTAGCTCCCTTCTTGAGCTAGAATCAATTGGTGCTAAGTTACTGTTTTGACCATTGTCTTCAATAAAACAACGATCAACAAATAAATAATGGAATGGAAAACAAAAGCCCTTCTTAATCTACATATTACAAATATCACACTAAACTCCCTTCACTGCTTTCTAGAGAGAGGCTCCAACAATAAAGAATCGACACTCTCCCACAATGGTAGACTTGAAATCACACGAAAGAAATATAGGAAAGTTATGATAATGTGCACTGTCAACCTGTGCTAATTGATTCAACTGCAGGTTGGCGTGCCTCATTGCTGCCATTGTCAAAACCTGAAATTCCAAATCATGGAGCATGTCAACTGCCTGGTAACGAGCACTTCAGGCCTGTTATCTGATAAAAATGCCAATCAACATGCCTTCTTCCTGCTGATTTTCAAAACATCTCAAGCCATATATCAAGGAATTCAAAAGTTTGGCTCAACCATCAAAATGCCTTAAGAAAACTCCCTTTGTAAAGCCACCAGCTTTCCTTCATTCATGGACACAGCAGTGTTCTTGGTTGTATTTCTTAAAACTACTAGGATAACACAGAAGATTCAAACCTACAGAACTTGTGCAGGTCTAATAGGAGAGGTAAAATAGGAGAGACGACATACTATATATATAATTGTAACAAGCATTTAAATGAGAATTTGCTACTTACTGGTCAGGATTTCTTGCCATTATTTTATTTGATATGAATGCTAATAGCCTTGAGCAGAGAAATCCAAGTCTCTCACTGCATGTTGACTGCTTATCCTGTCCAAATCCACTTTTGGTTCCAATAAATAGAACTAAAATCCCCAACAAGAAGCCTTTAGCTAAAGCTAGATAAACTGCTAGGAATTTCATGAACTGTAAACCTAACAAGCAAATTTATCTGCAGCACACAAAGAAATGAAATTAACTCTATTGTTAAACACAACCATATATATAATCAAATACAATAATCCAATACTACTATGTTTTTCCCAACTTTGACGTACATTTTTATGTATGTATGAGAAACGATCTGGTACTTAAGTGAAGAAAACTCTTCTCAGGGTAGATACAAGAAAAGCTAATCCTAGAAAGATAAATCATTATAATTTGTAAACAGTCAATCATTAGTTGGTAATAAGCAATGGCTGAACAACCAAGAATTGAGAAGCTTGAAGTTTATGCATCTACATTTCTAAACAATAGCTTTAAAAACCAGCCAGAACCGGGCCCGGGCTGGTCAGATAAGGCTGGGTAATGATCTAGTAGAAAACCCGCTTGGAGGGCCAATTTGTACCGGTTAGGTACCAAACCAGTGGGTTTAGTACCTACCCGGTACAAACCAGCCCTATGATGCTGATTCCAACCCTAATCAGCCTGGTCAGATCTCACGTGTGGGGGCAGTCCAAGACCCCAAGTAGCAGTTTTTCAAGTGATTTTTGAGGAAACCACGGGTTGTTTACCCCCAAAACAGCCCCCCTTAAACCAACCCTCGCCCACCTAAACACTAAACCTAAACAAAAAACCTAAATCAACCTTATCAATGTTGGCAATCAATTGTAATGTTAAATTCTTAAAGTAAAAGTTGGCATTTCCTTTCTCTTAAGATGTAGGAAATGTCAACTTTTACTTCAAGATTTTAACATTACCATTTATTGTTTCAGGATGTTTGAGAGTGGTTCCAACCTTATCAGACTTCATATGGAAAAAGTAGAATTTCATGTCCCACTCAAACTTCAGTAGACTTGACAATTTTCAGGATTTTAGGATTGGTAGGATTGCAACATTTTCATTGATTTCTGTCATGCATGAAGGTATGGGATTGGCATTTAATCAAGAACCTGAAGCCCTTTATGTACCTTGATGTTGGTGGTATTGATTGTTGAACTCCGATGCTGGTGGTATTAATTGTTGAACTCCTCTGCAAGGACCTTAACAAAATTGTAACCTTCACTCAAAGCAAAATAATTGGTTAAGCTCTTTCTACAATATTATAAGGTTGAGGAGATGAGCCCTTCACTCAAACCAAAATCATTGGTTAGGCATGTTAAGCTTTTTCAATTTCTACCATATTATAAAGTTGAGGAAACCAAGACTGAAGACTTTTAGCAAGATGATGTTTGTGTAGCTCTTGTTTATGATCCCATTTCTAGTAGTGGTGAATCAATAATGAATTTGATGAGTGATCGTGTTGATCAGTGATTTGTAGTAGGGCATTGGCCCAATAACTTGTAGCATTGTTTTTGGACTCTAGAGGCCACTTAGAGCCTCAATGATTATGTATTTTGTTGTTGATATGAATCGCACTCAATGCCATTTTGATATATTCACCCTTGCATGGTATATAGATGAGCAAACTTTGCATATTTCGTGTCTAATGGTTTGGAATAATGGTTTGAAATCTTAAAAATAAATTTTTCATTAAAAATTTAATTATTTTATGTAATTTTTTCAAGTCCAGATTATTGAATCCAGTTCGATCCACTTTTGCTTAGAAACCTGGTTCCGGTTTTTAAAACTATGTTTTAAACTACAAGTCGTTGCTAGCCATGCCAGAGGAGCTGGTAAAAAAGGAAGAGGAAAGCAGAGGGACATCCTCAAGAAGCTGCTCAATGAGTGCATGGCACAGGAAAATGAAATTCCAGAGATCAGAATCAGACTTGAGGTTGTCTCTAACAAGGTAAGTTACTTGAGTGACATGCATAGATCTGTACATTCGTCGGAATCTGGCTGCGAAAAACGGTCCAAAGCTAAGTCAGGTGACACTGGGAAATGCAGGCACAAGCACCCAATATGGAACACACAACCCCAAACCACAACATGGGGAACCACATAATATATATAATTTTAAAATATATACTATTCTCCCCATCCAAGGTCAATTCACACTCATAACAGGCTCACACCTCATGGGCCAATTTGCCACCACAAGGAGCTGTTTCACACCATTGGGATCAGGTGCAATCCCTGGGTGACTTTGACAGATTAGATTTCCATAGTGACAGCTGTTTGCCAAGAATGGATTCCAGGAGTCCACAGATGAAATTCCAGCAGTTGAATGGATGCATTCAAACAAAACAATTTATAGAACAAAATAGACAAAGATATAAATTTTCTGAACATCACAAAATAGAACTACATCAAGACATTTAATGACATGTCGGAACACATCTGCACATACTTTTTGGAATGACAATAACATTTTAAAATTTTGGTATCCCAAGTCTCGGACATGTCAGGACCCACTGTCCAAGTGTTGGATACACGTGGGACATATCCACACATTATTTTTGGAAGTTTTTAAACATTTTTGGTGTCCCAAGTGTCGGACATGTCAGGTCCCGCACTGTCCAAATGTCTGACATTGGACAGAGGGTGTCCAAGTGTACACTGAGCTGGGAGAGGAACTCCAAGGACAAAATAGGAAGGACATAATATTGCAACTTACAAGAAATAGAAGATGCAGAGAATGTGAAGATCATCTAAGAGAGACCCAACTGCAGAGACATGGTAGAAGGCCCTCTCTCAATTAATATTTCCATCCTCACAGGCCAAGAAGCAAAAGGCATATTTGGGCACCAACCTAATGAGAGAAAACCCTGAAGGAGCGGTTCATGGGAAGTTAAACTGATCATGAACTGAGGGAGTTGATAGATACTAGGCGGCTGATACCAATTGAAAAAGTAGATTGCCATGACTCACATATGGAGGATGGTGTTACTCAAACTTAGACTTGTATTTTATTTTTATGATTTTAATTTTAAATTAATAGTAAATATTCATGACATATTCATCGTGGCTGTAGATAAAGATTTGTGGCAGGAAAAGCAGGCAATGATTTAACCAATGAATTAAGAATGGTTGTCCTAGACCATGCAAGTAAGAGGATGGCATCATGTGTGGGTTATATATAGGACCTATTGCCACAAAATATAGCAGGCCCAGTGCAAAGCCTCACTGGGCGGGGCCAGACCTTAAGGCAACATGAGAAAGGGTTGCCACCACCACCTCAGCAACCTTCTCCTGCTATTTAGTGGGTTTAAGCCACAAGGGAGGCCTCCCTAAATCACCTACAAAGATACTCTAATACAAGGGCTCAAGGTGATAAGTAAAAAGTCTATTGTTGCAGAGAACCAGCAAGAGCTAAGATGTCCTACGTATTCTAGAATCTATACTATGGTTCAGATACTCTAATGTTAAAATTGGCAACTAGGGCCAAATTCCACCATGGGCAGATTTTTTGAAAAAGATAATTATGGCATTGAATTCCTCTTTTCGAGAAGACCAAAATCGACCTAAAGATCATCAAATTTGGACAAGGAAAAATATGTTTTCGAAATTAATCTCTCACATGTGCAAATTGTCAAGGTCGGTTTGGGGTAAATTATTCAAGTGGAACCCGTCTCCAAATCCTTTAAATAGAAGTGTCCTCCATCCATATTGGACACATCTTTCTCTCTCTGCAATGGCTGCAGAAGGAAGATAGCTCCAGCAAAGGAGGAAGGGCATGATTGACATCATGATTGGGCTTCTTAATGGACCGAGTTCCTCTGGCAGGAGGCCGAGCATGTTGAAGGCAAGTTTGGGCTTGATTGAAGACTGTTCTGGGCTGTTCTATTTCATATTACAGGTCTGAGGTATTCCTGAAGATGACCGCACGAGTTGGAGTGCTTAGGGTTGATTTTATGGTGTGAACGCTCTCCTCAGAAAGCCGCATCTTCTAGAAGTCTCTCTCAAGCAGGCCGCATACCTTTTCCTGCTCAACAGTAGGTCGAGAAGAAAAGCTACTACCCAGACAGATTGCAGACTTATTTCAGTTGGCATGAAGACTTATTTACGGTCCAGATCAAGCTCAGATTATAAGCTGAAGGAGGACAGATCAACATGAAGGGAGGCCGCAGCTGTAGTAGGCTGTTTGAGGTGTATTTGTAAAGACTGTTACACTGTGCTTCATGCCCTAACCAGGACCAGCAAGCAACAGAACTCCAGCCCTTCTAAACATAAGATATGATGTTCTTAAGTAGTCTTGAATGATACATGAATGGTTGACCTGATTGAAACAGTTCCTTGATAAACGGGTATTAGCCCTAACCAGTCAGCTTCTTCTACAGTATGACTTCAGCTCCAGAATGGCATCTATGATTGAGGGCAGTGATGGTGGCTCTCCTATTTTGCTAGTCAAACTTGACCTTGAATTATTGTACTTTCTCTCTCTCTCTCTCTCTGTGCTGAACTTTTGACATTAATAATAAGAAGAATTGATCAAGGGTTTTCCCCATCTTGGGGTTTTTCCCTGGTTTGAGCCATATTCATGCGTCCTCTTGTCTTGGCTTGTCCTCTGCATTATTTGTTTATGTTCTTTCCTCAGTTACTGTCAATGTGATAATAATTGATGTGATTGCTAATGAAAGAAATGGACTGATAATTGGGCTATATGGAAAATTAAGTGACTGTCTTATGCAAAGAACATGTTAATCAAAACTTAACATCTACGCTTGGACCAAGAAGTAGGTTGTTATAACAGGGTTTCCAAGATATGCAATGATGGAGCATTCAATGTCATATAGCAGCCCAAAGAAAAGATCTTAAAATGATATTCAACAACCAAGGATTAAGATCTTCCAATAGAGGCTAGGTTTAAACTTGGAAAGCATTTCTATGGTTGTTAGGTATGCATGAAGAGCAATAAAGAGAGTAATATCAGCCCTATTTAGGTGGTGTATACCATGCAATATGCTAGATTTTTCCTTTATATAATTGCTGCAATTCCTAAATTTTGAGCCCCAAACATCCACTCAAACCACACTTATATGCATAAATATGCCCTGGAAACCCTAGTGGCTGCCCTAGCCATCTAGGAGAGAGAAAAGGAGATGAAGTTTAGTTGATTTTATGGATGATCAACACGCTCTAGATCAGTGCCTTATGATTTATCCTACTAGGGCTTAATGGAGTCTTTATGGAAAAAGTTTAAGGAAAGGAAATTGATGGAGTAAGGGGGAATACCTAGGGCATCCACTTTTAGAACCTTCGCTATTATTCTTGTGAGGGGAGAAATTAAATATAGGATTGGCACATTAAGAGTTTCCCTATAGGCCTTAGAGAGAACAATTTTACATGCAATAATGAAGCAAGATTTCAGCAATACTAGAGCATTTAGTCATGACATAATAGAAACCCCACTTTAAACAATCAACATGCAAGATAGCAATAATAAGACAATAAACTTACAAAATTCTCCACAAAGGGCACTTCTTTAACAATAATGTCCCCATGCAAAAATCACATCCACAAGAAATTCACATCCATAAAGATCACATCTTGCCCATAATCGCGAAAAGTCTAGCCCGCACTCTCTTAGAGAGGAAAAGAATGAATAAATGAAATGAGGGGAGGCTATATTTATATGACACCTATCCCACTCATTTTTACAATAATACAACTAAGTAGCCTTATTGACAAGTTTAAGTGTTCCACTAGATAGAGGTTAACTCATAGCTCAAAAACATAACAAAAATGCCATAAATGTCAAGATGTGTGGGAGAAAATCCTCCTTAAGCATGATGTCATCCTCCAAATGAACTTCGAATACCACCCATAGGTGTCATGTGGGCTAATGAGTGCCCCATACTCCAAGATGTAGCTCCTAGATCATGGGCATGCCTCCAAAGTGCCTCTATGCCAACACATCATCTCCATGGTGCCCAACGTCACCCTCCAAAGGGCAAGAGGGGTGATGTGGCACTCTCTAACTCAAGCATTGCGGCTCCAAAGTGATGTGCAAGCCCTCCCCTGTCATCATAAGGATCACTATCATCATTCGTGCTCCAAAACAAGTGATGGCCATCGAACAATGTCAAGGCCAACATGGAGGCATGTTGGGTCCATTGGGCACATCATCAATATCTCCAACACCAAGTTGCATGGGCTCAATGTTTCAACATCGAGGATCCTTCAAAGCGTCAAGCATTATGTGGGGTCATCAAGCAACCCAAGACTCTGCTCTAGATAAGAAATGCTACATTAACAAGGTCATACTCTCTCTCTACAATGGGCAAAACAACCTCTAAAATGTTGCTGAAAAAGTGGGGCAATCATCTCAAAAGGCCTCTGCTGCTATGATGAGAACTACCTGACAAAACCTTGTTAAGATCAAGCAACAATCATTAGGTACAATAACCATGGATGCATCATAGTGGACCATACTTAATGCCAAGGGCACGATAATACTTCACACAAAGATCACCTTCAAATATCTAACTAGATCGAGTCCCGTAAAAGTGTTACTTCCTTATGTTAGGGATGGTTAGATGGATAACCCTATTAGGTGTTTCTAGCCCCCAAGGGAAAGTGACAGCTCCCAAGTTAGCCCATCAATCCATAGGTCTGCGTGAAAATGGTGGCAATGAAGTGGGCATAAGGCAGGTAACCATAGCCAAGTGACTAAATAATGGCAGTCCAACATCCCAAGTGTACAGATGCAAGGAGGGAACAATCATGGAGGCATAATTACCCCTTTCCTTGACCACCTTCTTCCACCCCTCTGGTGCATCTTTTAGTTCTTTATGATCAAGCTTTGATTTGGATGCATAGCTACCCAAGCTTGCCTTTTGAGATTTAGCATTTAATACCCTTAATGATGAGGAAGATTATCTCTCATCAAGGTTGGAACTTGGGACATTACAAGGGTTCCTTTTATGGATGAAGCATCATGTGCTTGAGGAACTAGGTGATGGCTAATGAGGGGAGTAGAGCTCATGCCAGGTTTTTACCCACGTGTTAATCATATGTTGATCTTTTACATTTTATATTTTTCTTTCGTTGTGGCTCTCTTACTCTTTTAAATTCTTTTAGCTGCACCAATCTCCAAGGCAAAGTTTTCAAACCCAAACTCACGTATGAGGATGAGAGGGTGTCAATCCCCATGACCAATGACCACCAACTCGAAGAATGGGGATGGAATAATGGGAAAGATGGAAAGTGGTAAGTATGGGATACCATGGACATGCTACTTCAATCAAAGCCTTATCAACAGTGCCCTTCCTAAAACCCTAAGGCCTCAGAGGAGGTCCCACTAAACTAGAATCAAAGACTAACCTCCCAAGTGAAGTGAGGGAACAAAAATGTAGTAAAGATTGGTCAATCACCCAAAACACCTACAATAAAAGAGAAAAAAACAGCACTAAAGCAATGCACTAAGGTTGCACCAACAGTGCACTAGAGAGAGAGAGATAAAATAAGATAATTATATTAATGTATGATGAATGACCACAAAAGTAGGTCAAAGGGATTGAAGAGTACAACCAATATGAATACAATGTAGGAGTGCAAAGGAAGCTCCTAGAAAATATAGAAAATGACATGAAGAAAGAAACCTACATAACATCAAAACATATGTATAAAACTGTGACAAAGGCAAGGTGATAGAAAACACTGAATTTGTCCAAGAATGAAAAGGTAAGAAACTCAAGAACATGTCAAGAGAAAAAGTGGGAGAGAGAGATCGGATGATGATGTCAAAGTCTCCCAAGTCTAATGACCAAGAGAGAGGGAGGTGAATAGGGCACTAGCTCGCTATCGAAGTCCTCTAGAACCATCAGGGATTCTAGTTGTCTAAACGTGTGAGAGATTCAGAGAAAGATGCCCAAGCATGAATGCACTATATATGTGATACACAAATGCACATAAACTGGAGAATATGCCAACCACAAGACCCTGCCAAAAATGTAATGCTCATAGACATAAAACACTTACATCATAAAGCGTTAGTTAAATGATCGAGAAAGATTATTTACAAACAAAGTTTGAGTTGAATACTTATACACAACCCAAGTAGGGCATCCACCCTAGAGTGGTCATAGGCTTAGATAAGTAGGGCGCACTACCTAGGAGCATTAATGAGAATATATATCAAAGTTGATTTGGTCAACAAGTGTTACAATAAATGATGGCCTTACCGATAATTAATACCTAACCAAAGGTACTAATGCCACAACATGAGATGTTTGTGGCAACAAGAGATAATTACACCATTCTCAACATAGTCTAGTGACAAGTAGTGCTTACCATTATGATGATCCATCATCAAAAGCAAACAAGCATATATTATTTGTGCTAATGTGATTATCCAAGAGTTTGTGACATTTGATCTTATGTTAATACACTAAGTAATGTTTATGTGATAAACAATTGTACTAAAACATGTTGTTAATAGTGTGTAAAAGTCAAAGTTCATATGAATGGTGATTTTTGTGTTAATGTATTGATTGTGTTAACCCACAACATCCACAATTAGTTGAGCATATGCAACTTGTCCTAGCCACATACGAGGACAAGTGCAATTCCTAGGCAAATTTGATGAAATGGATACCTATCTAAGCCAAAGTTTAATCCCACTTCATCAAAAATGGGCAATCTACCAACCATAAAAGAAACAAAATTTCCTAATAAACTATAGGTGGAAAGCACCCATTTCAAAAGGATATGCAGGGAATTAGCTTAAATCTTTGAATCGATCAGGAATCTTAAGTAAATATAATACCTTTAAAGACCAAGAATCCACCATTGCAAAATTTCAAATTTTATGGCCCTCACCCAAAAGGATTGCATCAAATGCTAATAAAATCTAGGAAAGCACGAAATCTCAATAATTAGCAAAATAAAAAGAACACAAACAAAAGATAGGGATTTATAGGCAAACTTAGTTTATGCAATGTAAGTCCACAAAAGTTTCTCTTTCACAATGAGTGAATTTACATCCTTTACCACATTTTAACAATTGTCAGTTATATTCTTGATTGGAGATGAAATTGATTGAGTTGAATCTGATGTTTTAATAGACCCAACGTATACACAATTTTTTGTCTAAAAATCTTGTGAGAAAAGGTTCAAGTGCTAGTTTACGAAGTCCAATTTGAATGCAAAGTAGAGTTTACCAAAGAGACAAGCCCCGAAACTAGGATTAATAGGTCACATATATTTGAATCCCCATTCATGCATACAATATCAACCAAGATTTTGATGTTGTATTGTCTTAGGGAGATTTTTGCCCTAGGGTTTCTTAAGTACTAAGGGTTCAACAAAAATTTTCTTTGCTGGATTCAATGATGAAGTGGACATAACATTCAATAATACAATCTAGAATTAACCATATAGTTTCCTTTCCACAATAACTATTTCTCAATGATCAAAAAGTAAAATATTGCATTTGATACCATAAAATAAATTAACGACAGTTCCAGTAGCACGATCCAGGTCCAATACAATTTATTCAATAAAAAAATGACTCCAATTTGTTCTATAATTCAATTGTTTCTACCGTAGAAATAACAACAGTTACCAACCTATCACGTCTCAGATAATAAACAAGAGAACTTCAAATGCCCTTAGAGCAACCAAATTGTCAGATCTCTCTTCAAGATTAATTGTTGATTCACTTTGATAGGATAGTTGAACAATTTAGGAAATGTTTCGCCTCTAGATCACTTCAAAAATTCTTTGCCCGTTCAGGATGCCCCTTCAAGCTCTGCTCAGAAGCCGAATTTTATCTTAAGCTTCAAGCCTGTCAGATAAGAAAATTAACCTTCTATGAGGACTTAGAAACACCTTCGTAACTTCTGCAGGGCTTGGTATGGCCTCAGTGTAGCCTCAAATAGAATTACTTGGTCCCACGAGACAGTTTAATGGTGGGTTCTATTAATTTAGTTCATTAAATGATGCCCCAATAGAATATGCTTGAGCCGCCTTCAGCTATGCATTCAAATACTCGACGTGGCCGCTAAACAGCGCAGCGAAATTTTGTTGTATTAAATTCGTTTGTGTCTTTAGTTCATAAACAGTCAACAACTAGTCTCTGTAACACTTGCGCTAACATTTGCTACTATTGGCACGATTCATTGTTACAAAGTGTAATCTTGACGATTCCCCGTTACTAATGGTTACTCACGAGTCCATTTGCAGGATATAGCGCTTGACGATTTTTTGACCCAAACTGCCTTCAAACCCTCGTGCTAGTATTTATGACTACTGAAAGACATTCATTCATTTACAACCTTGTCCCTTACGGTTCCACTACAGGAGAAGATTTCCTTATGGTATCGTTGTTCAGAACCGTCTGTCTAGAATTCAATGGCTGGGAAAATTTGTCTTCTCGTCTAGATTAGGGCATCCGCTGGCCCTTGTTTGCATCTAGCCTGCTACTACACAAATTAGCAGCCTAGCACATAAGCTAAATCTAGAGGGCACAACAACAATTTGGGACAAAGGCACACTGTCACCACAACCTATGTCCCCTTCTCTTCTTGGATTTTCGTCGATGGGAGGAGTCCCAGTATCCATCACTTGTGATTAACGTGTCTATAATAGGATTCAAAGTGAGGCAAGGATGGCTCATCCAATGGAACAGTTCAATTAAGGTGTGACCTTTGGGAGAAGCTAGGAAGAATTTCCAAGAAAAACCCCTTGAAATGAAGTCTACCTGAGGCCTAGGGTTAAGGTATTCGACGAGATAAAGTACATCCAAGGTTAGGATAGACAAGAGTAAAGAATACCCAAGTTGAAGAATAGCACCTAGGGTTCTCACTTGGCACGATGGCTAGGCATCAATTATATTGAAATTTGACTATGAAAATGGTCCCAAATAAGGAAGAGAGCTAGAGGAAACACAATTGTCTAGACGGCTTTACAAAAGCCCTTCCCTAATGAAATTTGTACCAAGCCCTAGGAAGGCCTCTTTATCCTTAAAGGGACGACGAAAGAGGGAAGAAAAGAGGTGAAAAGAATGATATTTCGATGAGTTAATGCGATCACCAAGGATCTAGGAGCAGTGCCTAGCAATTAGGAAGATTGAAGTCAAAATAATCTTGATTTGGGAACTTCGCTCTTCAAGGAGACCTAGAAGCAGCTTTGCATGCCCTATAGGTGGCAGCTTCATGGCTACCCAAGAATTTTACACTTCGTTGGTCATAATCAATAGAGTTTCAAGGATGCAAAATATAGAACAACCTCTAGGAACATTAATTCCTTCATTGTCAATGAGTAACACATGCAAAATTTCTAGCAGCTTCAATGTTCTAACAAAATTAGGGCACATTTAAAACCATACACAATATTCCTCCATTAAACATTATATCAGAAATATAGCATTAATCGAGACTTACAAGAGATTAAAGAGTATATCCATCAATCAATTTACCAAAGAGAAGCTCCAACAGAGATGCGAAACTTTTCCAAACATCAAAATGCAATTAATCATCCAAAATCATTCCACAAATTGCACGCTGAAAATCTCTAAATGAGGCTGGCCGAAAATCCAAAGTGTGATGATCCAAGGTGAGAGAGAGTCTCTCTTATTTATACAAGTCTAATGAGTTTGAATCCTCAAGGAAGAGGCCCCTAGCATAACAAATGATGTGAGATGCCCTTGGTTACAAGCCAACCAAGATAGCTTAAACATTAATTATTGTTTAATTTGTCTTTTGGCCCAAGTAATTAATGCAAAGTGCTCTCCAAGGCTAGCGTTGAGGCCACGTGTGCTAATAATAACGGTGAGGGCCTCAAAATGATGGTCAAGAGGGGGATGCCCTCCAAATGCTGCAAAACATCTCCCAACCCCACTTTGGGCTCTATGGACTCTAAATGCGTCTCATGTGTCTCCAAATGGCTGAAGATCATGTCGATGCTCTATCAATGAGGGCTAGAAGATGACACATGCCCTCTCATGTCTCTTTGGGTGAGACCAAACCTCCTTTGGGCCCTGGATCAGTTGCCAAGTCTTTGGTGCAATGTGTAGTTGGTTGGGCAACGTGATCCAAGTGCATCATCGTCTTTGTATGGCTGGGGCAAGAACAAACAATGTGGCGGTGCTAAAGAAGCCCATGTTGTATCAATCAATGCTCTGTAATGTTGGAGGCCCATAGCTCTCAACGCTCACCCTATAAGTGTCATTATGACCCTCTGGAGAGCTTGGATCCCGTATAGGGAGACCAAGTCTGGGATGAAGACCCAACTACAATCCTGTATAAGATCCAATGTGTCTCCTCACCTTCCAGCACAATAATTCATTGGTATAATTGGGTAAATAAGCTTGCTAATCAAGGGCAAAAGTGGACACTTCATAGGGGCATGCCCTTCCAAATGGAATTTGAACATGAACTAATGTTATCTTCCTTAACAAGAGAGGTTAATGATGGACCTATTAGGTGGTTTCAACCTCTAAGGGAGTGACAGGTCCATGGTACATCCATCAAATGGAAGGTGTCATGTGAAATAATGATGGAATGGAGTGGGGGAAAAAGAGAAGGCTCCAAGCCACATGCCATGGTACAAGGTTAGCTATAATGAAGGAGGCCCACACCCAATGGTGTACGAATGTAGGAGGGAACAATCGCGGCACATGAGTTACCCTAGCCTTTGTTTTTCCACCGTTCTTCATATGCCTTTTGCCTTTTATAGAGTTTTCTTCATTTTATCGCTCGGGGCTCAAGGGGATGAAAGCATGATGTGTAAGATATAGCAATGAATACCCCCTTAAGGTGGGACAGTTCATTCCCCACCAGGAGTTGGGACAATCATGGGTTCCTTAATGATGCAGGGGGTGCTCATAGGGGCCCTAGGAACCAAGGTGATGGCCTAATGATAGGGAGTAGAGCTCACGTTTGGCTTTTGCCCACGTACTAAATTCTTTTGTCCCGACCATCTTTTGCATTTTCTGGTATATTTCATGTTGATTGTGGCCATATTATGCTTTATCTTTCTTTTTAGCTGCATCAACCTCCGAGGTATCGTTCCGAGCCCAACCCAAAGGTGTGGACAAGGGGAAAGGGATGCTAACACCTTGTGGACCCAGATTGGGAAAATATGAAAAGGGCTTGTAATGAGTGGAGGGGAGTGAGATATATGATATCATGAAGCAGGACCACACAGCCAAAATTAGGGTTTCCCATGTAGTGCCACTACTAAACCTAGTAGCTAGTAAAGGAGATCCACAGGACTAGGATATAGGATTAACCCCCGAGTTGAGATAAGGGAACAAGAATACAGCGAAAGCTCGTTCTTTCCACCGAAGCCCCCCACTAATCCATGTCCAGATGTGCCCAAGAAAAGCACACATAAACACCTAATTACATAATGAAAAATCATACCTTCGGGGTTGGATGGCCCACCTTTAAACATATGATCATAACAAAAAAGCGAGGGCACACAATGGCTCACTCAAGTGGCGGAGAATAGTAGCACATCGAGCTATCAGCTCGCTGCAAGGGGTTGCTGGCTGCAGGCTAAAAGACAAACCTAGGAGAAAATTTCTCACGTGGATGTCACCCACTAGTGGGTAACAATTGGCTCCAACTGGGACATGAGCTCTCAGTAGAGTGCATGAAACATTTATTCGAACGAGGAGGTCATGAGAGCACCAGCAATCTCCAGGTACCGCAAACCTGTTACCTGCACATCATAGACAAAGCAAATGGGTCAGCATGTTTTGATGGCATCCTTTGATCACCCATGCTTTTGTTAGTCAATAAAAATCAACAAGAAATAAAGTTTATTCTAAATGCACTCCTAATCTAGCATGAGAATATAATATGATGTTAAATTCTAACACAAAAATTAATATGCAATGCATCCTATTCTAACATGCATGGCTACATTGTGCAAATGCTAAGTGTAATCATATAGCCATGCAGCCAACACATTAGTGGATCAATATAAGAATACGTGCCCCTATGATTACTGATGCAACAAATCTAAAGGCAAAGATAGGAAGGGTCATATGTAGGATCATAAGGGCGGGAAGTGGGAAAGTAAGAGATCCAGACATCATAGAAAGGAGTAACGAACGAAAGGAAGAATGCCAACTTGGAGAGTCGAATCCTTTCCTGCAAACAGAGAATGAATGATTGGACAATTGAACTCATGAACTCTCTATCACGATATTTCGTAGTAGTGTTAAGCCTTGTGGTTGCTTTGAAATCAATGGAGGAGGGAAAAGGTCAAGGACGATGGCCAATAGGTTGACCTTGGTAATGATCATGCTCAAAAAGGGGAAAGGATCATCATTATCAGTGTTAGTGTAAGAAGGGTTGGGGAAAGGGACCACATGAGACACAATTATATCCCCAAGATCATGAGGAAAGATAATGCCCCTATTAATATCATCATCATCGGTATTGTAGATAGGGTCCTTGTTAAAACGATGCCCGCTGATCTCCCACTTCCCCTCTTCAATATAAAAGTAATCACTAAAATCAATGCCCAAGGGGCTAGCAGGGTCATCTCCCTCAAGGTCCATGATATGTCCAATGTCAGAGGCAATATTCTTGATAAAGATGGGGTCATCTTCCATTCCACTTTCAAGGGAATCCCCTTCTTCGTGATCCTCCTCATGCTCAATGAAGGCTTCCTCTTGAATATCTAATGCTTGGCAAGCTTGAAAATGCTTAAGGAAGCCATAAAAGAATGCTTCAACTCACGAGATGCTCCTAGGTTTGTAATTATGTAACCATGAAGGGATCTCATGAATAACATTATGAGGACATCATGGTGAACCACTTTAGCCATTGAGACATGTGCAGCAAATCTTGCCACATGATCAATTGCAAAAAGTGAATCACCATCAAACTTAGGCAACCCATGTATAGCATTCCAAGTGACATGATTAAGGTACCCAGGAATGGCAACAATGTCCAAGGCAAGAAATTCATCAAAGAAAGACATCTTATTAGGTTACACATATCAATTATGTAGTAGTCGACAGGGTGAATTTAAAGGTGCCTTCATAAATGCTTGTTTCACCCTACAAGCATTTGCTTTAAAGTTCAAGGAAGAACTAAGGCTTCATTCTTCCAATGGAGTCGCCAAAAGATATGTCAATATTGTCGTATGGGGAACAAGACACACGTCTCGCATCCCCGGCAACGGCGCCAAAAATGTTGTTGCACAAACTAATCGGCCTAGTAAATAGGGTTAAGCTAGAGGGCACAACAACAATTTGGGACAAAGGCCCACTGTCAACATAGCCTATGTCCCCTTCTCTTCTCGGATTTTCACCGACAATAGGAGTCCCAATATCTATCCCTCACTTGCGATTAATGTGTCTATAATAGGATTCAAAGTGAGGCAAGGTTGGCTCATTCAATGGAAAGGTTCAATTAAGGTGTGAGCTTTGGGAGAAGCTATGATGACTTGCCAAAAGGAAGTCTACCCGAGACCTACGACTAAGGTATTCGACGAGATAAAGTACATCCAAGATCAGGACAGATGAGAAAAGGCTATGATTGATATACTTCAAGTACTAAAGTTCAAGCCTTCAAATAATCCCCAAGTTGAAGAATAGCACCTAGGGTTCCCACTTGGCATAATGGGTAGGGCATCAATTATATTGAGATTTGGCAGTGAAAATGGCCTCAAATCAAGAAGAAAGCTAGAGGAAACACCATCACAGAAGATTGTCTAGATGGTTTTGCAAAAGCCCTTCCCTAATGAAATTTGTACCAAGCCCTAGGGTGGCCTCCTTATCCTTAAAGGGACGACAAAAGAGGGAAGAAAAGAGGTGAAAAGAATGACGTTTCGATGAGTTAAGCGATCACCAAGGATTTAGGACCAGTACCTAGCAATTGGGAAGATTGGAGTCAAAACAATCTTGATTTGGGAACTTCATTCTTCAGGGAGACCTCGAAGCAGCTTTGCATGCCCTAATGGAGGCAACTTCATGGCTACCCTAGAATTTTACACTTCGCTGGCCATAATTAATGGAGTTTCAAGGATGCAATATATAGAACAGCCTCTAGGAACATTCATTCATTCATTGTCAATGAGTAACACATGCAAAATTTCTAACAACTTCAATGTTCTAACAAAATTAGCGCACGTTTAAAACCATAGACAACATTCCATGCATTAGACATTAGACAGAAAAATAGCATTAAACAAGACTTACAAGACAATGAAGAGTATATCCATCCATCAATTTGCCAAAGAGAAGCTCCAATAGAGATAGCGAAATTTTTACAAACAACAAAATGCATTTAATCATCCAAAATCATTCCACAAGTTGCAAGCCGAAAATCTCCAAATGAGGTTGGCTGAAAATCCAAAGCGTGATGATCCAAAGTGAGAGAGAGTCTCTCTTATTTATACAAGTTTAATGAGTTCAAATTCTAAAGGAAGAAGCCCCTAACATAACAAATGATGTCAGATACCCTTGGTTACAAGACAACCAAGCTAGCTTAAACATTAATTATTGTTTAATTTGTCTTTTAGCCCAAGTAATTAATGTAAAGTGCTCTCCAAGGCTAGTGTTGAGGCCTCATGTGCTAGTAATAAGGGCGAGGGCCTAAAAAATGATGGTCAAGAGGAGGATGCCCTCCAAATGTTGCAAAACATCTCCAAACCCCAATTTGGGTTTTGTGGGCTCCAAATGGATCTCAGGGGTCTCCAAATGGCTCAAGATCATGTTGATGCTCCATCAGTAACAGCTAGAAGATGACACATGCCCTCCCATGTCTCTCCGGGTGAGACAAAACCTCCTCTAGGCCTTGGATCAACTGCCAAGTCTGGGGTGCAATGTGTAGCCAACTAGGCAACACGATCTAAGTGCATCATCATCTCTGTATGGTTGGGGCACGAAAAAGCAATGTGGTGGTGTTGAAGAAGCCCATGGTGTATAAATCAATGCTCTACAATGTTGGAGGCCCATAAGCCCTCAATGCTCACCCTACAAGTGCCATTATGACCCTCTGGAGGGCTTGGATCCCATATAGGGAGGCCAAGTCCGAGATGAAGACCCACCTGCAATCTTGTATAAGATCCAATGCATCTCCTCACCTTCCAGTGCAATAATTCATTAGTATAATTGAGTAAATAAGCTTGCTAATCAAGGGCAGAAGTGGACACTTCATAGTGGCATGCCCCTTCCAAAAGGGCTTTGAACATGTACTAATGTTACCTTCCTTAACAAGAGATGTTGATGATGGACCCTATTAGGTGGTTTCAACCTCTAAGGGAGTGACAGGTCCTTGGTACATCCATCAAATGGCATGTGTCATGTCAAATAATGATGGAATGGAGTGGGAGCAAAAGGGAATGCTCCAAGCCACATGCCATCGTACAAGGGTAGCTATGATGGAGGCCCACACCTTGGGTGTATGAATGTAGGAGGTAGTAATTGCGGTACATGAGTTACCCCGGCCTTTGTTTTTCCACCCTTCTTCATATGCCTTTTGCCTTTTATTGATTTTTCTTCATTTTACTACTCAGCGCTCAAGGGGATGAGAGCATGATGTGTAAGATATAGCAGTGAATACCCCCTTAAGGTGGAGCAGTTCATTGTCTACTAGGGGTTGGGACAATCATGGGTTCCTTAATGATGCAAGGGGTGCTCATAGGGGCCCCAGGAACCAAGGTGATGGCCTAAAATAGGGGGTAGAGCATATGTTTGGCTTTTTCCCACGTGTTAAATTCTTTTGTCCATACCATCTTTTGTATTTTGTGGTACATTTCCTATTGATTGTGGCCATATTATGCTTTTATCTTTCTTTTTAGATGCATCAACCTCTGAGGCATCATTCCAAGCCCGACCCAAAGGTGTGGACAAGGGGAAAGGGATGTTAACACCTTGTGGTCCCAATGGACAAATGTGGACCCAGACTGGGAAAATATGAAAAGGGCTTGTAATGAGAGGAGGGGAGTGAGATATATGGTATCGAGAAGCAGGGCCACACAGCCAAAATTAGGGTTTCCCATGTACTGTCACTCCTAAAGGTAGTAACCAGTAAAGGAGATCCCACAGGACTAGGATGCAAGATTAACCCCCAAGTTGAGGTAAGGGAACAAGAATACAGCCAAAGCATGTTCTTTCAGTTGAATTCCCCCACTAATCCATGCCCAAATGTGCCCAAGAAAAGCAAGCATAAACACCCAATTACATAATGAAAAATCATGCCTTCGAGGTTGGATGGCCCACCTTCAAACGTACGATCTGTGAAAAATTCTAACCTTAAATTCTACTATAGTAACTGATTAATTTCACCTACTTATTCTTCACAATAATTTATTTACGAAATCCCTTCAGCAAATATTAAAATAAATTCTAATGCAATTATCACATAATTACACAGAGAAAATACATACACAAGAACCAATCACATCAAACATAGTTGTTTTTGGACAATTGTCCTAGGAAAAAACCAATGTGGGAAAACCGATGCAACAGATGAGAGTTTTATTAATCTTCAACAAGAATCGCCTTTACAAGGAATGATTTTACAGAGAACCTGAGAGAAAACACCTGAGACTTCCCCTTGGAAACTTTCTGACAGTTTGGAGACCCTTCTCCCACTTCTGCGTCACCTCTGCGTGGCTCTGAGTGGCTCTGTGTCCCTCTACGTCAGCCTGCATGAGGGCTACGTCTGCCCTGGATTGCGTCTTCCTCTGTGTTGTCTCTCAATTTCCCTGCGTCACCTCCTCCTCAATCACTGACTGATGTTGATACCCTCATCTTCCTCCACCCTGCAACTCTCCCTCTAAAATCGATCTCCTCTTGAGAATCGATTTTCCTTGAGATAGTGTGTCTCCAAATGATCCTCAAGTCTTCTCTTATACTTTTCCTGTTGATGAATCAACGACTGAGATTAAGTCTCTAATCAACGGCTAAGATTAAAACAGACTTGATCCT
>APFE030562936.1:55694-70482 GCA_000404065.3 Pinus taeda
ATGCCATATTTTCCGGAAGGATCTTACATCTTTCTATATGGTCCTCTTGGAAGACATCAATAGTTCTTCCCTTGGCAGACCTACATAAACCCATCCAAATATTTGTTCAAAAATAAGAAATGAACACTTAAATCAAAATTACCTTTGTGATGGTCTTTCATCATGACATCTTTCCAGTTTGCATCAACATCCTGCATACATGTTGACATATCTCCCAAAGATATCCACAGTCAAGGGTCTCTTCCTTTTCCAGATTCCATCAGAGTCTTCATATCTTTCATGGAGATATCCTAGTCAAATCTTTTTTGTCTTTCGGATGTTGATTGCCTTTACCATGGTTGCATATCTCACGATCTCTTCCTTCCTTTCTTCACATATTTCATTCCCGAGAGGTTCCAATAATTGTTCCTCAAATGTAATCAACCACCTCATACTTCATATATTATGTTGATCTCATCTAGTGTGGCCCATGCCTTCCAGCATCCTTTCATAGGAGGAGATTCCTTTCCTTTGCTCATGCTTGTCAAGATAGAGTAGTGATCCATGTTATCTGCAACCATACAAAATGACTTTATAATATCGAACACAAGCATACATACCTCATTTACCTTTAGGCCATCTAGGCTTCTTTCAACAGCTTCCTTGATTGAAAAGAGCTTCAACCCCTTAATCTGCTTCATCTCTTATGTCATCATACCATCATCCCATGAATTCCACAAGTGGGAGTTCCTAATGAAACACTTGCTTCCTCTCTAGATTGGTGAACCTTCCAATGAAGATTCCAGCAGAGAGTCTTGAGGATCTTGTGTATCCTTATTCGGCAGATGTCACCTTTTGATGTATGATGAGCCTTGTCCTGGATGACTTCTTCCTTTCCTTAAATTTCCAATGAGGTTCCCAAGAGCTATATCCTTCATAGTTGACTATCAGACATCCTTCATGTTTCCTATGGTGATGTGACGAGCTCTTCTAATGCTTTTCCTCTTCCTTGGACTTCCTTCTTTCAGCTTCCTCCACTTCTTCGATGAAATGGACTTCTTCACTATCTTCCTTGTTATTGCCCTTCTTAATCTTAGGACAATCTTTCTTGTAATGCTCATAGCATTGATTCTTAGCTATGTTCTTCTTTCCCTTCGAAAAATGTCTGAATACTTTTTGCCCTCAACCTGTCTTCCTCTATTTTGCATAGAAACCACAAGTTGTTGAATTGGATAGCCTTTTATCCTCATAAACATTTGTCACCTTGTTCATCAGTTAGTGCATTTAGAACAAAAAAGATTATTTCCTTATCTGAAATCATCTCTCCCAGATCTTGCAATTGAGATCTTATGAAGATGTACCTTCATCCTTTGATACCTTCAATTTGTGTAGATCAGATCTAAGTGATATGACCTTTCTTATTGCATCTTCAGATAATAGTTCTTCCAGCGTATCATATATATCTCTTTGATGTCTTCAATTCTGCGATATGAGGGGACCTTTCACTGATTTCATAAGAATACATTGAGCCCTTTGATCCCTTTCCATGTATTCAGAGGAGACTTTTCCATTGATATGATCTATGACTTCACTTTCTTCGAGGACTATGTCTAGCCTCCTTTTCCATGCAAGGAAGTTCGATGACCCAACCAACTAATATATCTCCTTGCAAAACGAAGTCATTTTACCATATTTAGATTATATAATAAAGATACTTACTTGTTAAGTGAAGATGAAATCTTCAACTTGATTTCTTTGTTGATGATGATTGACGAAGATGACTTGATGCTTCTCGGATGATACTTTTTAAGAATAAGTATGCCCTTGCTTCAAGGAGGAGACTGCCTCCTTTTGGGTGATCTTCTTCCAAATGAAATCCTTGCTTCAAAAAAAAAGGGAAGAATGCCCTTTTTATTACAACGCCTTCAATCTAGCCTTTTATGGATGAACAACCTTCAAAATACTTCAAATTCAAGTTGATTGAGATTGGATTCCAGGAATGCTTCTTAGGAATTCGACTTTCTCCAAGATGATGTGATCTTTGTTCTTAAAGTGCTTCTCTTGGATGTTTATACCTTGGGCTACCTTGCTTTGTAGATCTCTTCAACTTGATGAGAGCCTTTGTGGTCTTTTGACGATGATTAGAGGATCCAACGCTTTTGTTGGTGTAGACTTCTAGTAGCCTTGATTTGATTGATGATCCCAAGACTTCTTTTGAAGTAAACTTTCTTCTTTGATCTAGGGATTGATTCTTCAATGTAGATCTTTGAACATTTGCTTTGATATCCTTCGACTTGCTTTGATGTCATTCTTGAAACTCAATCCTTGAGTGTCTCTTTGATTAGATGCCCTTCCTTAACTATCACCTTAGCTCTGATACCATGTTGAGAAATCTAGGGCATTGATAGTTAGGTGATTTCGCTTCCTTTAGTGGCTGCTTGTGAGTGCTTTTTACAACTTTAGATTAGGAGCTTCTTCAATTAAGTTATTAATGTTCTTCTTCATCAAGCAGCGACCAATGCATGAACATAAATAAACAAGAGACACAGAATGTAGGCTACAAGCCAAGGCCAAAACCTCTCACTCTTTGAGACGAAAACCCGCACAAAATTCTTCTTATAGAGATTCCAATTGACGAATACCAAGACCAAGACCCTTGACCTATCAGCCACTCCAAGACCAAGACACAAGTCCTCTTCCACCTTCTCGTTTACTCTCTCTCGGTTCCTTCTACTTCAGATCTAGTATCATATGTGATGACACCAAACTATGGTCACTGAGTTTATCAAGGATGCCAAATTTCTCCTTCTCTAGTAGCACTAAATTTTGAAGTCGTATCACTAAACCACAGTCATTGTTGAAAGCACCGAGACCTTCTCCCTTGCAATAGTGCTGAGATCTTGTCACACACACTTGTGACCTTCTTCCTTTGGTGGCACCCAACACTTCTTTTCCATGAGACAGAGATTACACCAAAACTTTGTTTGCACTATGATTTCTGTAGTTACTCCTCGTTGTCCCTTGAAAGATCCTCGTTGTCTCTTCATCACCTCTTCGAGTTCCATTTGAACTTCTTGACTAAAATGATATCTAAATTCCTCACTATAACTATCCACCCGAATTCAGAGAGATATTTGAATTGTTTACCTTGATTAGTCCAAAAAGGATCCTCATTTTCCCTTTATCTTCTCACCGAGTTCCATCCGAACTTGCGACAGTAATAGTCATCCGAAATCACAAAGAGATATGCAAGCTTCTTCACTATGGAAATGTGAAGACCCCAACCATGTATATATAGTAGTTTTTCCTATATAAATTCGCTGAGATATGCATCTGAATAGGTGTGTCTTCATTTATGTGAATCGACATGGATTATTCTCTTTGTCTTGAGGCCGACTTGGAGAAGGATACCTTGTGCTTGTCTTGGAGGGCTACTAAACCATTCTATTGACTCATATACATTAGTAACATGCCCAAGAGGGTTCTTCATACATGACATTGACTCTATATGACTTTTATGACAAATCCTAAAAGCTCTCAATGGGAGCCATCTAAAAATAAAATCTCTTGCTCATGAAACCCATGAAGCAAGCCAATAATAATTTTATTTTCTTCATTACATCATTTACAAAAATCGCAATTACATGTCATTATGAAGGTCGAACCTAGTTACACTTTTCAACAACATCGAGCTAGCAGGAGGCTGCAAGGGGTTGTTGGTTGCCGACTGAAGACAAATATAGGAGCAAATTTGTCCTATGTGTGTCACCCCATAGTGGTGGGTAACATGGCCCACGAAATTGCAGAAGACCTATCTTGATTGAATTCCCAAGGAAAACTTTCGTGGCTAGGGTTTGCTAAAAACGTCCACCAAAACCCCTCTTCATGTTAGCCAAACAGATCTGAGTTGTTTCCAAAGAGAATATATTGTGCCATAACCAATTTGATTCACTCCAAGAGAGTAACTTGTGCCAAAACAGAATAGAATAGTAAGGATAAGGGTAGTTTTACTAACTAGGGTGGAATCTTTCACCACCAAAATTAGTAAGGAAAACGGGTCTTAAAACCCTCAGAGCCTCAAGCTCGAAGAAAATAGAGATATTTTATCCAATCCAATGATGATTCAAATGAATTCAACCCTCTTGTATTTATAGATTTCCTGGAGGGGATTCTCTCCTTAATTAATTGAGCAAAATTCACTACAAACCCGAACTTTGGGTTTCTTTGCCCAGATGCCCCAAAACTTGACCACACATTGGGTATTTTGAGGTGTTCACTAAGTTGCACAAAACCGGGAAATGGGTACGAGTTTTTGAAACGGGCACGGGTACGAAATGTGACCCCCCCTCCCCCCAAATTTTGGAAACGAGGAAACGAGTACGAGTTTCCGAAACAAGCACAAGTACGAAACGTGACCATCGACCCCCCTCCCTCCCCACCAAATTTTGGAAACGAGGAAACGGGTACGAGTTTCCAAACAGCACGGTACGAAACGTACCCTCCCCTCCACCAAATTTTGAACGAGGAAACGCGATATATATATATATATATATATTAAATTTAGGACATTTAACTTTTTAAGAAATGTTATGTGCAATCATAAAACATACATGATACATTATAATTTATTACATTTATAGTTTAAACATTATGATTAAATTTACATCACATTTACTCATGAATGATCACATAATGAAAATAGCAATATTGGAATATCCAAAATCAACCTTTATTATATATCCAAATCTCAAAATCAGCTTTTATTATATATATGAGGCTGCAAGTACAATAAAGACTATGAGGTTGCAAGAACTATAAAAACAAAAGACCACTGCTCTCTTCCTCTTTTCTCCTTTGTTAAAATCGTCCGTCTCCAAGAGAAACAACTTGTTCAATTGTGTGATGAGCGAATGAGGTGAGAGTCTTTTTATAACTTTAGAGAGGCATCTAGAAGCATCCACAAGATATTTTATTCGCCCAATCAAAAATTAGAACCGATAAAAAATAATAATAAAAAAAATCACAATATTTAGCGGAAACTCTGTCGTACAACCTGGAAACTCTATTTTGGCCATACTAGCCATGTTTTCCCAGCATGGAACGTGCCAGTACGGCCGGAAACTTGCTTCCAGGCCGTACGGTACATGTTTCCGTTGTGTTTCCTGGCTGAAACAGACCTGGGGGCAATGTTTCCTGCAACATAGGGTTTTCCCCCTTATCAAAGACTATAGCCTACGGGGATCGATAGGCTACTTCATTTCTTGAGCAATTAATTTCTCGGGAACATTACAGTCCGCCCTTCTCGACATTGCTTGTCCTCAACCAATGACAAGTCCTGCTGCAAAATCTGTCCTTCTATCTTTACGAATGGGAATCCCTCTGCTTCATGTGTAGATGAACCATTTTTCTCTTCCATACTTCAATTCCCTCATCCCCTCCATCAACAGATTGCATGCCTCTGTGTTTATTAGGTAGTTGTTTTCTGTTACTATATGAAACTTTAGGGAGTTTTCAATTGGAAGCATTTCCTATACTGATTGATTTCTTCTCAAGAATGGTTATAGGGGGCAATTCACATAATTTATCTTCTTCTTTAGTACCAATTGGTACCACAAAACCCCTACTAACACCTGCTTAGACATAACATCTTGAGCAGCATTGACTTCTCTTGAGCCCACACATAGCCACTTAGGAATTTCTGTCAGTGCTTCATCATCTTAACAGGCTAGTCAATCTCCTCATCCATCCGGTCAAATAGCTCCAGTTCTTCTTCGCTTCTAGCAATTAAACGATTTACTTTCTGCATTGAAGGGACATCATGCATTGTTTCTTAATACCTCTCTTCATCATGTAAAAGAGTCTCTAATGTCATACCCCTCTCTTCTTGTGTTGTCCTTTGATCAAAACAACCTGCATTTATGACCTCATCTGCCATATCAATTTTATATTGTTGAATGTCATTATGAACAAGGCTTTCCACAAAACCCATATATCGATCTTTACCAGCAAGATCATCCTCATCATCTATTGTTCCCCCAGTTTTGAGTTCATCTTCTTTCTAGTAGCTTGATATTGTTTATACAACAGCTTCTAAATATATAACTCTGACCTGTCTCTTCTAACCAATCCTATGAGCCCTAGCTACAGCCTGCTCTTCAGTTTTTCGGTTTGGATCAGGATCATATATGACCAGTGTCTGCTAAGTGAAGGTTCAAACCCCTTCCCGCTGCACAGATACTAAGTAAGAATAGGAAACATTCAGAACCTGTCTTATTAAAATCATGAATAGTCAATTCTCTATCTTCTAAGCTAGTTGTTCCATCAATCCTATAATGGAGGCGGTGGAATTGCAGGTAATCTTCTAATATATCTAGCAACTTTGTCATTGTATTGAATAGGAGGACACGATATTGTGCTTTGTGGAGTTTGATGAGAATTCTGTCCAGAACTGAAAGTTTTCCACATGGTCGCACAACATACTCATTAGAAATTAGAATAGTCCACCCAGGAAAAATAACTTTGTAAAGGATGGTTGCAAACCTTTTGCAGATCTATACACCTGTTCTTCAGTGAAACATACGCTCTAATCTGTCTTTTGGAATTGCCTGATACTCTCTTGGACTCAATCTAGGGATCGAGACTAATATTGCATGTTGCTTTGATCCGATCGTAAATAGCACCTTGAAGGGCTGATATTTTACATCTCAATACCATTGATACCTTCTATGGTAGTGACCCCTCTACATCTTCAACCTGACAATGAAGCATAAAGGTTCCAATATCTGGTGCAATCTGTGAATTAAAATCACTTTCTTCTCAGTTTCAAACCAATCGTCTTCAGGGAGTTGAGAAGAAGGTCCATCCTTTTGAAAGGACTTTGAGAACCAGTCATGGAAAGCTTTGGGATTGTCAAATACCTCAGGTAGAAGCAAGTTCAAAAGAGACCATAGTTCCTGCAAATCATTTGCAGATTGTTCATGGCATCCCTGTTGAATTGACATTTTCAGTAAGCATGCATGAGTCACCCAATAAACTAAAGAATCCTCTAAAGAGTGATGAATGGAACTTGATAACAAAATATATAGAGGCCGGAAATTTTTCCCCTGTACTTCATCACTCACATGTCTGGAGAATGTGACAGTCATTTTGATTTGCCTTTGTTGCTTTTCTTGTATTTTGTAACTTAAACTTTGTTGAAGAGCTCAAGGATGTTTTGAGGCTCGGTGCTGAAGAACGTTGAGCAGTTCAACAGCCTTACAATATATTGAGATGCTTTCTTCCGCCAGAGTGGCCTCTTTAGGTACCAGACCTGTAGATTCCATTTTCTCCAATGATCTTTGAGAGTCTCCAACTTTCCTCATCTTGCAGAAATGCCAGATCAAGATGTTGTATGTGACAGTACCTCTACCATTCTTCAACTGTTGGTAAACTTCTGAACCCATCTGTATGGCACCTTTAAATGAAGAAGCCTTGACAGATGGAGTCATCATTTCCTGTATTGCCAGTTTATTCCCTATATGTGACCCTTTTCTGATGTCATGGGGAACAGGTTCCATCATTGCCATGGTTTTGTTATCAGCTTAAATTTAGCTAATATAAATTCTGGTGTTCCCTGAAAGTCTGCCAGTGGGACCTCTGCATGTGAAACCCTTGTAGTCTCAGTGCTTCTATCCAATAGTGATTTTGAGATCCCTCGTATTTCTATTGATTCATGTGACTTCTGAGAAGCCTGTGAAGAATCCTCCAAGCTACTATTCTCAATATGTTCATCCACCAATGGTCCTGGACATCCTTGCAAGTTAGCCATCACAGCATCCTTCCCAGCAGCATAGTTTCCCATGTTTTCATTGCAGTTCTCATCCAATGAGGATGTTGATGGTTCTTGCATTGTCAACAAGGAAGCATCCTGCTGAGTAGCCTCTGTTGCACATTTCCCTACATGGTCTTCATTTATTTCTCCCAATATTGGATCTGGCTAATTGCAGACCTTCTCTTTCGGGGGATATAGCCATGTCCATGCTTTCGTCTTTGCTTCCACCTTTCTTATACCTTGTTTTTCAAGCCTGGTCTTATGATCAGTATAACTTGAGTTGCTTTACTTACCACTAGAAGTTGTTCCATTTCATTTTTCTTAGATGTTGCGCATTTTCTTAAATTCTTCTAATCTTCTGATATTTTCAAATTGTTGCTCTTCTAGCTTCCTCCAAGACTCTGCTTGTTGCTCCCAAAACTCTGCATACTTTTCCCAAAAATTTGCTTTCGTTGGTTCCATTTTCAAATACCATCCAGTCTGGCAGGATTTCTGCTCTAATACCATTGTATTGTCCTAGGGAGATTTTTTCCCTAGGATTTCTTAGGGTACTAACGGTTCAACAAAAAATTCTTTGTTGGATTCGATGAAGTGGACAGAACATTCAATAATACAATCTAGAATTAACCATACAGTTTCCTTTCTACAATAACTATTTCTCAATGATCAGAAAGTAAAATATTGCATTCGATACCATAAAATAAATTAACCACAGTTCTAGTAGCACGATCCAGGTCCAATACAACTTGTTCAATAAACAGATGACTCTAATTTGTTCTATAATTCAACCATTGCTACCGCAAAAATAACAACAATTACTAGCCTATCATGTCTCCACAAATAGAAACCAGAGAAGTCCAAATGCCCTCAGGAGTCAGAGCAACCAAACTATCACAGCTCTCTTCAAGATTGTTTGTCAATTCACTTTGATTGGATAGCTGGACAATTTAGGAAATGTTCCGCCTCTAGATCGCTTCAGACTTTCTTTGCCTGTTCAGGATGCTCCCTGAGCTCTGCTTCAAGAGCCAGATTTTATCTTAAGCTTCAGGCATGTCAGATAAGAAAATTAACCTTCTGCGAGGGCTCAGAAACACCTTCGTAACTTCCACAGGGCTTGGTATGGCCTCAGTGTGGCCTCGAATAGAATTACTTGGTCCCACGAGGCAGTTTAATGGTGGGTTCTGTTAATTCCACTCATTAAATGATGCCCTAACAGAATATTCTTGAGTCATCTTCAGCTACACATTCAGATGCTTGACGTGGCTGCTAAACGGGGCCATGGAATTCCGTTGTATTAAATTTGTTTTTGTCTTTAATTCATAAACAGTCAACAGCTAGTCCTTGTAAACTTGCACTAACATCTGCTACTATTGACACAACTCGTTGTTACAGTATGTTATCCTGATGATTCCCCGTTACAGATGGTTACTCACGAGTCCATTTGCAGGATATAACGCTTGACGATTTGTTGACCCAAACTGCCTTAAACCCTCATGCTAGTATTTACAACCGCTAGAAGAGAGTCGTTCATTTACAACCTTGTCCCTTGCGTTTCTGCAACAGGACAGTGATTTCCTGATGGTGTCGTTGTTCAAAACCATCCATTCAGAATTCGGTGGCTGGGAAAATTTGTTTTGTCGTCTGGATTAGGGCATTCGCTGGCCCTCGTTTGCATTTGGCCCACGAAATTGCAGAGGACCTATCTTGATTGAATTCCCAAGGAAAACTTCCATGGCTAGGATTTGCTAAAAACATCCACCGAAACCCCTCTTCATGTAAGCCAAACTGATTTGAGTTGTTTCCAAAGAGAATATGTCATGCCAGAACCAATTTGATTCACTCCAAGAGAGTAACCTGTGCCAGAACAGAATAAAATAGAAATGATAAAGGTAGTTTTACCAACTAGGGTGGAACCTTTCACCACAGAAATTAGTAGGGAAAAGGGGTCTTAAAACCCTCAAAGCCTCAGGCTCAAAGAAAACAGAGATAATTGATCCAATCCAATGATGATTCAAATGAATTCAAGCCTCTTGTATTTATAGATTTCCTAGAGGGGATTCTCTCCTTAATTAATTGAGTAAAATTCACTCCAAACCCCAACTTTTGGTTTTTTTTGGCCAGCTACCCCAAAACTCGCCCACACATTGAGTATTTTGAGGTTTCCCCCTTATCAAGGACTATAGCCTACGAGGATCGATAGGCCACCTTGTCTCTTGAGCGATTAATTTCTCGGGAATATTACAGATGTGTTGAAGATTCAAAGGCATGACTAGCTAAGGGTCAAGAAGTGCTCTTATGTTTATTTTGCAAGTTAAAATGTTGACCAAACAAGAAAGCCAATGCTTTGGTACATCTGTGGAGAAAAGTGGTAGTCTCCTAGACCCTCCCTAGATGGATATGCAATTTAGTCCTTACTTCAAAAATATGACATTATCTACCTGATTCACAAATCAGGCTCTAGTATGGATCCCAACAACTACTAGACAATCATGGTAGGCCATATGTTTTCTAAACTTTATGCTACATCCCTCCACTTGATGCTTTCAAAGGACCTTGGGAGGAGGCAACTCAAAGCCAGAGGACAAGCTGGATCCTGACCTAAGTATTAGATCATTGACCACATCCTTACATTTCAGGCCATTATTGAGGAGGCACGGCATCACTCTTAGAAAGTCTATTGTTGCTTTGTGGACTTTCAAAAAGCTTTCAACTTCGTCCCTCGCAAGACTTTGTTCCAAAGACTCAGATATATACCTTGTTGACGGCTATCATGCACCTTTAGAAGCCAGTGCTTGGTCCTCGCATAGCCCTCCTTTGCAAAATTCAACAATTAACAGTCAACCTGGGTAAAAACAAGGTCATGATCTTCAACAGATCGAAGGAGACATTCTTTGATCACCATTTCATTTTTAGAGGAGAGGATATTGAGATCACTTGTACATACACCTACTTGGGGTTACTCTTCACATGCCCTCAATTTGGTCTATGCCATGCACTCCAACCCCAAGCCAGCAAAGTCTATGGTTCCATTACCTGTCTTGAGAGACAGTGTTTTCAAAATCACTTCCAAGACATATCAAAGACGTCGCTCAAAAATACTTTGGTTCAGCCCGTTGTCCTTTATGGTTCAAAGGTATGGGATCCTAGGTTACTAGAGTCAGATTAGTCTTCAATAGAGAGAGTATAAATCACCCTCCTTCCCCACATCATCAGCTGCATGCAGTCAGTTTCCCAACCCATCATCCTTATAGAGTTTAGAGCTTATCCCTTTCGGTTTGACATAGTGTTTGGCCTTGTCTCACTCTTGCATCACATTCAAAATGTTGCCAATACTATTAGTTATCCACAAAATTCTGCAATTGCTTAGATGAATAATTCGAAACTACTTTCTTTCACCAAGACACTGAATTTCTTAACACTTTTTGTTAATTTGGCAACTAAGTGACAAATTCCAACCATGGGACTAGATTCCTCTTTTCGAGAGACCAATTTTGACTATTGAAGTGCTCAATTTGGACAAAGGAAAGCATATTTTGAATTAAATCCCACATGTGCATGTTTGCTCAGGTCGGCCCTAAAGCAAATTGAACACCCTTGGAAGGCTATAAATACAAGTGACCTCAACCTCATTTGGACATCATCATAAGACATTTTTCTATTCTCTTTCTTGGTTTTGGCTCGCACAAGTTTGAGGCTCGTTCACAGAGAATTGGTTCGCACGAAGGAGAAATTGAAGGGTCCGAACCCTGTGCATGTTTCTAGGGTTTTGGGTCACAGCCATAGGCTTGTCAAAGGGAAGCTTTGACTGTAGTCGTTGGCATGAAAGCCTATGCATGCAACTAGAGGGTTTTAGTCGCATGCATGACACTCTCTCCATGCCACTAGAGTCTAGGAGTTGGTTTTTCAGTTGTCTGAAATTTTCGCTAGTTGACCGCAGATAGTGGCAGTTCATTACAGGCTTTTGAATCATGGTTTTGAGTATGAGTATTGTTGAGTTCATCTCATAGATATTATTTAGTTGATTTTTGTTGATAGGTTTATGGTTGAATATATGGATCATTATACTCTCTCTTTGCTGAATCATTCAATGATAATCTAATAAGAAGAATTTAAAAGGGCTTTCCCCATAGTGGGTTTTTGCCCTGGTCTTTGACCAATCCTAGTGTCTCTATGTGTGAATGTTTTTCTTCTATTATTCCTTTATGTTATGATGTATTGATGATGATATTGTTCATTCTACATAGTTGCATATGTTGCTAAATAATGATGTAAATCTAAATAATGATATGAAACCATGGGGTGAATTTGTATATGGAAATAATGAAATGCAATTGTCAAAGCAAAGAACAATATAGCCCTAAGAAAAAATATCATGGTTTCAAAGATGGGATGAAGAAAAGTCATTGAAGATCACCCCTATGAAGACACCATTGATGGAAGCAAGAGAAGATGGCAGAGACCTAAAAGAATACTCGGGTTTGAAGGTCACCCTAGGCAATTTGTGTATTAGGTTTTGATGGATATTATGAGGATAGAGTTTGGAAGAAACCCTGAATTAAGACAAAGATTTGAGATATGCAATCTAGAAACCCTAGCATGACTGATGTGAAGATATACAAGCACTTGTGACAAATTTAATGAAGCCCTGGATGGGATGGTATCTATTAGGGCCAGTTGCTGATAAAGTTGGCTGAAATATTGAAGGCAACATTGTCATATGGACAATTGACAGTGATGGCTCTTTGAAGGTTGGCTCAAGAGGAAGATAATCACCTCTCATGGACGATAAGTACTTTTCGATTTATGTTACTTCTTTATGTCTTTACTTTTGTTTAGACCTATTGATCTGATTATTGTTTTGATTGTTACTTATACTTCTTGCATGAATATATGAGTATTTGTATGCTTCTAACCTCCTGGTGAGTTGTGATAAGTGGATCCTTCTTGAGGATCATGGCTAGTACAAGAAGAGAAGAACTAGCATTGGAAAAGGAAAAAGAGGCACTTGATGAAAAGTTCACAAAGTGCTACAGTTGCCTATGTCAAATAAGAAGGTGCACAGGTATTTGAATACTACAAGGTATGATGATAATGTCACCTACACAAATGGCTCATGCATGCATGTCAAAGTAAGTTTGATTCATGATACTTATGATGAGATGATGCACTTAGTATTGGACAAGTATCTTACATTCTATTAAGTCATGGTAAAGCTACATAGAGACATTTATATTTATATATGGTAACTTGATTTGATTATTAATAATTGTGATAAGCATGATAACCATGATGATAGAAGTGTAACAATAAGATTGACATTCAGGATCCTCTTGTTGACCTTGGTTAGCTTGGTAATTATGACATGTGGCAAAATTGGATGCCCTGACTTGATGATTAATGATAAAGAAGTTATGAAGTAATTATAATCTTTGAAGTATGATGGCACACCTGTCAGTGGCCCTAATCATATGACTCCAACCCTTGATGAAAGTTTGATGTTATGTGATGATGAAGTAGTTGAAGCTAAATGTTATGACCATGATGGATATATGTTTTAGAACATGATATAGTTAGACTTTATGATCTAACATTTCTGCTAATGCATGACAGCATTATAGACAGGTTGATGACTTGAATAATAATGGTCAAAGGGAATGCTCATTAAGAGGGAGAAACCCTTCATAAGATCCCTACACTTGCTATCATTTGCACTATATGTATAGAAGATTCTTTACTGTTGAAGTATGGTTTATAAACATGAATAGACAAATATCTGAAATTGTTGGTCTGCACTTAGTTTTGGTCTAAGAAGAAAGGGTTTCCCCTAGTTTAAACCCCAACCACATGAAAGAAATCTTATCACTGCAGCTATAAGCCTCACAACAGCACAGAAGAAGGTCTATGGGTGTAGTTCAGTGTTTTTAAAACCGGTGACCGGACCGATCCACCTAATGAACCGATTTACCGACTGAAACCGGTCTAACCGGGACTAGTTTGGTCTAAACGAACCGGTTTTAAAAAAATACATTAAATAATTAATTTTTAATGAAACAAAACTATTTTTAAGATGTAAAACCATGATTCCAAGCCAATAGAGACAAAATATGCAAAGTTTGTTCATTTATATACCATGTAAAGGTGAATATATCAAAATGGCACCGAGTGCAATACATATCACCGACAAAATAGCAAAATACATAAGAAATGAGGCTCTAAATGGCCTATAAAGTCCAAAAACGATGCTGCAAGCTATGAGGCCATTGGCCTACTACAAGTCTATAGTGTACACATGATCAATCATCAAGTTCATCACCACTACTAAACACAGGATCATCATCAAGAGCTACATAGACATCATCTGGTTCAAAGTCTGAGGATGCCTCAGCCTGATCTGCAACCTCAGTATCAATGCCACCAATGACAATAGAAGTGGACCTAATGGAAGCATGAGTTTGTCGACCTGCATGACTAGTGCCTTCCATTGGTTCTTTGCCTTTCCTTGATGCCACTACTGATCCTGGTTCTGGTGCCGCCACATAATCTGCTTCATCCCCCGCTAAAGCCATTTCAATATCAAAATCAGCCTCAAACAAAGGATCTTCAGTCTCCTCCACCCATTCTGATGTTGGATCAATATCGTCCAACACAATGGGATCTAGATTAGGTGATTTGCTCATCATTTGGTTCCTCCTCAGTCGAAGGTTGTATTGCACAAAAACAAGATCATCTAACCGTTTTTGTTCCAAACAGTTTCTCTTCTTCGTGTGTATGCGCTCAAAAACAGACCAATTGCGCTCACAACCTGAAGCACTGCAAGTTTGACTGAGGACTCTAATTGCAAACCTTTGCAATTGAGGACATTGGCCACCAAATGACTCCCACCAATGTGCTGCAAAGAAAAAGACATTAATTAGTAACTTAGTTTATAATTTGAATTGTAAAGAACGTAAACAATTTTAACTTGAAAAGAAAAACAAATTGGAAATTGGAATTGCTTAC
>APFE030562936.1:76902-93094 GCA_000404065.3 Pinus taeda
AGGAGACAGTTATACACACTGATCATCAACCACTTCAATATTTACACTCACAAACTAAGTTGCAGCAATCAAGACACTATAGCTGGATAGATTTTCTACAACAGTGTCATCTTTTCATCAGATATAAAAAGGGCATACACAATAAAGTTGCAGATAAGTTGTCCAGGCCAATCATAAATGCATCCACTATACTTAAGCATAATTCAGTATTGCATGAAAGCTACATTGAACAGCATGCTCAAGATATAGATTTTAAAGATGTATATGCAACTTTAAGTCATGGCAAACAAGTAAAAGAATTAGATTATCATGTTAAGGACCAACTCTTATATCATTTTGGAAAGTTATGCATTCCTCAAACTGAAAGAGTAAAGATAATTCGAGAAGTACAAACTTCTCTAACATCAGGTCACTCTAGTGTAAGTAAAACAGTTGCACAGCTGCAAAGATTTTGTTATTGGCCAAAAATGCATGAAACAGTTTCTAGATATGTCAGAGGGTGTACCATGTGTGCTAAAAGCATGCCCAGTAATAGAAAACTAGGCTTGTACACTCCACTACCAGTTCCTTCTCATCCTTGGCAAAGTGTTTCCATGGACTTTGTTGGGGGACTGCCTAAATCTAGAAAAGGTCATGACTATCTATATGTTATTGTGGATAGGTTCAGCAAAATGTGTATTTTAATACCTTGTAACAAACAAATTACAGCTGAACAAACAGCAAAGTTGTTCTTTCAGCATGTATGTGTTCATTTTGGATTACCCACTTCCATTGTATCTGATCAAGATTCCCGATTTGTTGGGAAATTTTGGTCGAGTCTGTGGGAATTGATAAACACCAAACTAACGAAGAGCACAGCCTTTCATCCACAAACAGATGGCCAAACAGAAGTGGTCAACAGGACAGTGATCCAGTTGCTCAGAGGCTATTGCAGCAAGCATCCCAAGCTTTGGGATGAACACCTATGCTATGTGCAGCATGCTTACAACCGAGCTAAACATTCTTCTACACAGAGATCTCCTTTTGAGACCTGTTTTGGTTTCACACCAAGGTCTCCCTTGGATTTTGTCTTTGGTAAAGACATAGCGGTTGATGGACACAATGATGTGGACAAGGCAACCAAGTTCATTAAACAGATCCAAGAGATTCACCAGGCAGTACAGGAACAACTAGAAAAGAGCCAAGCCAAGTACAAGGCAAGGCATGATAAGCATCGGATTGAGCATAGTTTCCAAGTTGGTGATCAAGTCTAGCTGTACATTAGCAAAGACAGAATGCAAGGTGAAGGTAAGAAGTTGAAGCCAATAAGGTATGGACCTTTCAGGATACTTGAGAAAATTGATGAAAATGCTTTTCGCCTTGATTTGCCAACTTACATGCACATCTATTCCGTAGTTAATGCAGAAAGCTTGAGACTGTTTGAACCTTCATTGGTTGAAGATCCCGAAGAGCAGAGCCAATTGTCTTCTAGTGATGATCTATTGCCTGAATATCTCAATGAATTAGAGGAAGATACAGTTCTGGACAAGAAGGTAAGGACAATGCGCATAGGGGATGTTGAGTACCTCAGGATTGGGCTCAAAGGTTCAAAACCAAGCAGTGCAAGATGGATAGAAATTGGGCAAGCGAAGAATTTATACCCTCACTTGATTGATGCTTAAAAACCAACTTTTGGTGGTCCAAAATCTTTTTCAGTGGGAAGGTTGTGATCCGAATTGGATCCTAGAACACTCCCTAAGTTTTCATCAATTCTTAAAATTCATGCCAAAGTTTCAAAGTCTTATAAAGGTCAAGCTTATCAGAGATATCCTCGTGACAATGGCAATTTGTGATCAGTGCGAAGCAACGAGGACCCTCGGTCAAGCGCACAGACCCTTGGCCCATGGTAACGCGCACTGGCACAAACTGACAAAACCAGAGGTTAATTCGAGAAACGAGGGCAATTTCTAATATGCGATTAGCGACAAGTCACTAATCACATATCACAAGGCAAACCCCTCAGAGAAGGAAAAGCCCCGAGCGCCCGGACCCGAAATATCATGAAACGCGGAAAAGTAATTAATTCAGTTCGGATGGAGCGGGATTCCACAAAACCGACAGAATATCAGAAGGGCTTCGAGCGGTAAGCAGTTTCAACCGAGTCCCACCCGATGCCACACAATGGATGCCACGCGTCCAACGTAAGAGAGAGAAAACCACTCACATCAGACGGGTAAACATTATGTTACTTATCCGCCCGATATGAACGATGACAGTTGGATCTGGAGGCCCCACATCAACGGTGAAGACGCTTTCCAACGGATGACCGAATTCGACAGGGTCAACAGACAAAATTGTAAAGGATTTGAAGTCCGCTATGGACGATGCATTAGCGGAGATTCATATTTCGTGGGCATTCTTGGAGTTAACGGACAAAACGGTCGTTCAAACATTTCTAGTAAACCTGACACGCTCATCCGTTACAGAAGAGGTGGCCACCTCCCTGTGAGGCGTTATACAGTGATGATTACGCTGAACAGGGGGATTCAGATGGACAGAGGCAGGGAAACCAGAAAGCCGAGAAGCGGAAATGAACAGTCAGGAAGCCGATGGCTTTAAAGCCATGAATTGACAAAGATAGAGCAAGTAAGCAGAAAGAGAGTTTAGTTAGACGCAGAAAGCAAAGAGCAAAAAGAGGGAGCCGAGCTGACGTGCAGGAGCAAAGGCAGCATCGAGCCAGACAGAACCAGAGAGAGTCAGAGAATCTGTGTACTCCATAGAACGCTTGAGAGGTTCGAGTGAACTCCTCTGTATATGCTTGTCATGTATGAGTCTCAGATTGGGCTCATACTACTATGAACAATAGAGGTCAAGTTTCAGTAAGTAGAGTCTGTGTACTCCAGAGACTTGGGAGATCCAAGTACAATCTTGTTGATTCATATCTGCTGTGTGAGACTCAAATTGAGTTCACTGTTGTAAAAACTTTGCTTTTGAAAACATAATAGAGAGGCCACCACTTAAGGTTGGACCGAGAGACATAGCCCAGGAGTATTGGGTGAACTACTTATTAAACTTGTGTATTTACATGTTTGCCTGTTATGTTTTCTCTAACTGCTTCAATGTATGTGTATTTCGCAATCTTATCGATCCATTGCTTAAAATAACATAGGCACATCCATGCACATGAGTCTATAGTACCTTAATTGTTTGTCTTAGATCAATATCAGATCACAATAAATGGGGAACCTACATGACTTATCCTTGGTGTATGCATTTGCATCTAGTAACAAAATGATTTATACTATGATCATGAGGATGACTTGAAGTTTGGTTTGATATTGCTTGGTAAATGATAATTTGTTGGCATGACAATAGATGAAACCATAACTTGATATTTGGATGAGAGCTCTAACTGTCACCTGGTCTAAAGAATTTGCTATAGTAATATTGATGATTTTGATATTAGTTTTGATATGGCATTTAAGGCTTGATAAGCTGACTTAGTTGTTTTGATTGCACAATATTGATTTATGTAAGGCTGAGCATATTGGTTTGGTCAAGTGTTATGTTTGCAGAAAGCATTATATGAAGCAAGCTTCCCAATCTGGTATGTCTATATTGAGATACATCTGGTAAAGCCAAGAAGATGCGCCCATCCAAACCTCTACTTCAAAAGTGGCCCAAGGTATGACTTTGATTTTGGTTTTACATATTGATGGTCTATTCTTGACATGCAATGAGCCTTTGATGATCAAAGTAAGAGGGAGATGGTCTCTGAAGTTCAACATGAAGAACCATGGCATGACGAATTACGTTCTAAAGTTGGGAAAATAAAAATAGATATCGTGAAGCTACTGAAGAGATGTTGGAAAATGGAAATGCAAATACTTGGACAAGTTATGAAGAGATGTTATCATGTTATTGAACCTAACTTGGCAACCAACAAATGATTGAAGCAGTAATGTTCTGTGAGAACCCTAGTCTGTGTGTATATATATATAGCATAGAATATGAGTCAATTCATGACTAAGCCTCTTCATACACATTAAGTTACTGCCAAGCACCCTTCGAGATATTTGCATGGAAAGATCAATTTTTTTATTTGAGATATTTATCTTATGATATGTGACAGAATGGATGTACTGATGATGTTTGGGATCGTTATTGATGAGCACATCTGGGTGTTGCCTTAGTATGATATTTGCCATGATATTTTGATGAAAAGTCCATAGCAACAAGCACGACCGAGGTTGAGTATGATGATGACTGACATGGCTAGCTATGAGTCAGGTTGAAGAAAGGGATACATTGCGATAATAATGAATGGATTCCGATTTGTAAAGAATCCCAAGATATCTTCAATCAGTGTTGTTGTACGAGACAAGCTTAGGCTTGTGGTTGCTGCCTCTGTGAGACGAAGGATGAATATGGTATCATTTTTGTGATATATATATATATATATATATATATATATATACTTGTTCTAATATGATAGTTGATTTGATGAACTGCATGAACAAGAAACTGTTATTGAGACATGATGATTACCAGATATGAGCACGATAATATGTTTATGATCTATAGAGAGCAGGATTGATGCAAAGTATACCCCATTTGGTATCATACCCACAAGTAAAGCTTGTTGGAAATATCACTCCACGTCCGGCCAATAGGTTGAGAGTGTACTTGGGCGTGTACAACCCAAGTTGACTATGATGCAGGTATTCTACCACTTGAATCTTAAGGGTCATTGTTGGGAAGATCAGTGGGCAATAGGATGGGTTGAGATGTGCTCCCCTATATTACCTATTGGTCGATATGGGGTTGTAGATGTTTAGCTCCCCCATGAGATTTTGGATTCAAACTAAGCTCCCTAATGTAGTTTCAGGTTGAGATGTGCTCCCTAATGTTGTTCCATATTGAGCTAGGCTCTCCAACGTTGATGTGGGTCGTTGATTTGGCTCCTTGCTAATGTTTCCCAGGTAGTAGCATTGGGCTCCCCGTTGGCAATGATTCCGGGTGGTAGCAGTGGCTCCCCGATGGACAGAGGTTGGTAGATTGAGCTCCCCCCCAACCTGATATCAAATTCTTCTTCTTTTAGATTCAAGAATGTTCAGCATATGACCAAGTACAATCAAGAGATAAGCAAGAATAAGCAAGAGATGAGCAATGATGAGCAGTGACGACATTTGATGATGAGATACTTGGAATTGGATATGATTTGATGACAGGATATTTGCGACGATTACATGGTGCGACTGGAATTTCTCCCTAGTTGAGAGAGAGTGTTAATTTGGCAGCTCACAAATTCCAACCATGGGACTAGATTCCTCTTTTTGAGAGGACCAATTTTGACTATCGAAGTGCTCAATTTGGACAAGGAAAAGTTTATTTAAGAATTAAAGCCCACATGTGCATGTTTGATCAGGTCGGCCATAAAGCAAATTGGACACCCTTGGAAGGCTATAAATACAAGTGACCTCAACCTCATTTAGACATCATCATGAGACATTCTTTTATTCTCTTTCTTGGTTTTGGCTCGCACAAGTCTAAGGCTCGTCCATAGAGAATTGGTTCACACGAAGGAGAAATTGAAGTATGAAGCTTGCGTGTGTTTCTAAGGTTTTGGGTCAGAGTCACAGGCTTGTCAAAGGGAAGTTTTGACTGTAGTCGCTAGCATGCAAGCCTATGCATGCGACTAGAGGGTATCAGTCACATGCATGACACTCCCTCTATGGAGTCTAAGAGTTGGTTTTTCAGTTGTCTAAAGTTTTCGTTCGGTGACCGCAGTGTACGGTAATTGACCACAAATAATGACAGTTCATTACAAGTTTCTGAATCACAGTTTTGAGTATGAGCATTGTTAAGTTCATCTCATGGATATTGTTTAGTTGATTTTTGCTGATAGGTTTATGGTTGAAGAAATGGATCATTGTACTCTCTATTTGTTGAATCATTCAATGAAAATCTAATAAGAAGAAGAATTTGAAAGGGTTTTCCCCATAGTGGGTTTTGTCGTGGTCTCCAACCAATCCTCGTGTCTCTATGTGTGAATGTTTTTCTTCTATTGTTCCTTTATGTTCTGTTGCATTGATGATGACATTGTTCTTTCTACATAGTTGCATATGTTGTTGAATAATGATGTAAATATGAACAATGATATGATGCCATGAGGCGAATTTAAATATGGAAATAATGAAATGCGATTATCAAAGCAAAGACAATATAGCTCTAATAAAAATTAACACTTTAAGCAACAGAATTAAACATATAGATAAAAGACACAGTCACACAATTAAACAATTATTTTCATGGAAAACCCTCTTCTTTGACATGGTCTTTTATTGATTGAGCAATTGAATAAATTACAAGGCAAAGTGTTCAAATGAGAACACACTTATTCTTTTCTATACTACCCTGAACCACCCTGCAATTATGCTAAAACCCAGCTCCTGCTTCCTTGCTCTCTTCCTGGCCCAAATTCCTTGTGCACAAGTCTCCATTGCCTGGCCCGAATTCTTTGCGCACAGGTCCCCTATTTCCTAGCATAGAGGGCCTCTTAATTCCTAGGATGCAACTCTTATTTCTTAGCGCAAAATTGCCCACTAATTCTTAGCGCAATTCTGCCACAAAGAAAGCCTCCTCAATAGTGCACACTAGCTCCTCCAAGTACGCAAAACACAAGCCTCTCTCTCACAATCTCTTGAACTCTTGCCTTGTCTCACAATCTAGTGCACAAAACAAATGAATAACTTGTGCCTTTCGTTTATGCTTTGTCCATGCTATAATAGGCAAGTTACAAATTTGGAAGTTGAGTTGTGACTGACTAGTTAACTGAGTCGAACTAATTCTCTTCTCCAATCATCACTTGGAGTTATAACTCGTCCTCCTTCAATCAAAGACTAAAGTTCCCATAAACTAGAAATTCACTCGCCACCACTGAAGTCTATCCCCTGAGGACAATTCGAAGTCTTTCTAGCCAAGGCATGCATCAAAGAAGACCTTCCCTTGCTACACTTTTCAACACTCCCTCTTAGTAAAGAAGGTACTTCTGGAATAACCTCTTCCACCTCAATCTATCTCCAACACTAACATGTTCTCCATTGTTGCAATTTCTCCCTCAGAACTAGAAGATTTCCCTGCTTTCTGCAGCAGAATCTAATCTGAAGACCTATTCTTTCCAACCATGCTCTACGAGTCTACCACCTCAATCATAAATGCCATGTACCCCATGTATCTTTGTGGCTACTTACCTTACCTGAATATGGTATACTGGGAGATCTAACTCTCTCTTAATCCCCCTTGAACAACTCTTCTGCCCACTTGGTTCAAACTCTCCCAATACTGGGAGGCACCAACTAAGTGACTGCCTCCACTCACCCTGGGCTAAGCTCCTCATCATCTTGTTGGTTGGCCCAACTACCAACTAGCTGAGACTCAAACTGAGATATTGGCTTAGGTTCCATCTTGAGCGCTCTATCTTGCTCTCACACAACCATCACTTTTCTACTCTACGCACTACCTGTCTTGTTGCTCAAGGTTGTGCCTGTCTCAACCTATAGCAAGTACAGGTTCTTCTTCCCTACACCTATCTACTTCTTACATCCACAAGCTAAGTGTTGGAGGTAAGCCCTACCTCTATTGAAGATGATATCATAACCCTCGTCCTCAAGGGTAGCTATCGAAACAAGATTTTGCTTAAAGCCTAGAACATAGAGGACATCTCTAAGATGAAGAGGATTACCTGACTTCCTCTGAAAACTAACAGTACCAACTCCTCCAGCTACATACATACCATCATCTCCTAGCTCGATCTAAAACTGTATGTCCTCCTTCAGGTGGCTGAAATACTTCTTGTTCCCAGTCATGTAAAAGGATGCCCCTGAATCAATATACTATACATTGATGTCTATTGAGCTTGCCATGCAAGCAATCAACGAGAAATCTTTCTCAAACTGGGCAAAAAATGCATTTACCTCCACTAATGCAGCTACATGATCCTTCCGATTAGGACACTTAATGGCATAGTGCCCAAACTCATGGCAATGGAAGCACTTGATCTTGCTTAGATCCTTCTTCTTCTTCTCACCCTTCTGACTGGACTCGGCCTCTCCTTGGCCCTTCTTTCCCTTGGCTCTGCTCCTTTGCCTACCAGGGCAAGGTCCTCCTCGTCCTTTGTCTTCGTCAATCTACCATCTCTCATCCCTCTTTGGATTTACTCTTGAACAAAATCACTCCAAAACCTTTCCCAACTAGGAAAATTTTCTCTACCATGCACTGCATCCTGGAAGCCATACCAAGACTTATGGAGTCCCAAAAGCGCAGGACTCATAAGGTCTTTTTCTACGACTATCTCGCCCACACCACCTATCTCATCCCAAACCTAAGTTAACTTTGAAAGATATGTGACGATGGGCTCATCTTTGCTCATCTAGATACTTCTTAGCTTCTCTTTTCTTGGCATCATTAGTACCCTAAAACAAATATAAGATAGCTTTAAACATCTCATACGTTGTCTTCTTCTCATAGAGATGAGGAATAATATGGTCTTTGATCCCTCTAGAATGATCCTCCTCACCTTGGTGTCATTCTCAATATACTGGGCCAACTGTTGAGGATCTTGAGGTGGCGCTATAACCTGCTTGATAAACTCTCTCACCCCATTATCTTTCAACACTATTGTGATTCGCTCCTTCCATGCACAAAAATTTGAGGCTCCCTCTAAACTGTGATCTGACCTTAGTCCTAAGAACACCATATTGCTATCCAAGGAACTTCTTTGCTCTGCTCTTCAAACTCTAGCGCTCACCTTCCTCACTGATTTGCACTTCTTCACTTAACTAATCAACTTGGTGTCGATCTTTACACTGATCTCTACTCTGATACCATGTTAATTTTCCACGAATTCTACAACTGCTTAGGTGAATAATCTAAAACTACTTTCTTTCACCAAGACAATTTCTTAACATTTATAAGCAACAAAATTAAACATAGAGATAAACACAGTCA
Source organism: Pinus taeda (assembly GCA_000404065.3). Classification (NCBI taxonomy): domain Eukaryota; kingdom Viridiplantae; phylum Streptophyta; class Pinopsida; order Pinales; family Pinaceae; genus Pinus; species Pinus taeda. Next base: position 85,891 of record APFE030562936.1, read on the forward strand.
CGCAATTACACAATTATTTTCTTGGGAAACACAACTAGGAAAACCCTCTTCTTCGAAGTGGTCTTTTATTGACTAAGTAATTGAATCAATTACAAGGCAAATTGTTCAACTGAAAACACACTTGTTCTATGCTATACTAACCTAAACCACCTTGCAATTATGTTGACCCAGCTCCTACTTCCTTGCTCTTTGCCTGGCTTGAATTCCTTGTGCTCAAGTCTCCACTACCCAGCCTAAATTCCTTGCACATAGGCCCCCTTATTTCCTAGCGTATAACACCCGAATTCCTAGGACGCGGCTCTTGTTTCTTAGCGCAGAATTGCCTTCTAATTCTTAGCACAATTCTGCGACAGAAAGCCTCCACAATACTACAAACTAGCTCCTCCAAGTACGCACACCACAAGCCTCTCTCTCACAATCTCTTAAGCTCTTGTCTTGTCTCACAACCTAGTGCGCAAAACAATTGAATAACTTGTGCCTTTCGTCCTTCCTTTATAGATTCTATCCACACTATAATAGGCAAGTTACAAATTTGAACGTTGAGTTGTGACTGACTAGTTAATTGAGTCCAACTAGTTCTCTTCTCCAATCATCACTTGGAATTATAACTCGTTTTCCTTCAATCAAAAACTGAAATTCCCAACTCGTCCTTTTCTAAATTTGAACTACCATCTATCCTATAGTTAACTAAAGAAGACTCCTCTTTAACTGGAGCTCCAACTCTATGCATGAACTCGTGATGATTAATCCCATAAACTGGAAATTAAATCACCACAACTGAAGTCTATCTCCTGAGGACAATTTGAGGTCTTTATGGCCGAGGCACGCACTATAGAAGACCTTCTCTCGCAACACTTTTCAACAAATAAAGCAAAGGGACGAGACCAATACCCTTACTTGGTTTACTAATGATCGGAATCCATTGCATCCATGATTTCCCTAGCCCATTCTCACTGTTGGTGTGCTAGTGTCTCAGATCTTCGAGCATCTGTTGGCATTACGATGGATCGCCTCCCCCTTTTCAAATATTCCCTCGACACACTTGATCACCTCCTACCTACACAACATGAGTTTGAACATGATCAACAAAGAGGACATCTACAAGCAATTTGTGAGGGTCATTTTGATTAACCCTCAAGGTGGGTTCTAACGAAAGATGGCCTTCTATGTTGAGCACTTCATGGTTCTCAGAGATGGTATTTTTATTCGACCCCCTTATACACTTTTCCAATGGATGCATGCTCTTTAAATACATCCCTAGGCCAATTTAGAGTTGTGTCACATAGATTATGGATCGAGACTAACCACCAGATTAGCCACTCAAATGGGATCTGCTAGTTGTGCCATCTCCATGAGGCAGAGACTAAGGACAACATAATGTTGCCTAGTTCATTAGTATATCAGAGGATGATTCCACTGTCTTTTCCACGAGATATAGACACTTAGTCGATTCTTTAAGTACCCCAATTAGAGATGCTTTGCCTCACATGCATTCTTTATTAGAAGCATGACATTTGGTTTCAACAGCAAACCTTCCCCTATGAGAGTGAGTGTTTGGCATGGTTGCTTCAAGCATAGTTCGAGGAACTCTGAGGTTGAAGAAAGTACTTTTGCAATATAAAATTATTGATCCTTAGTCACAAGGAATGCACATTGCTTGGTTGATATTTGTATATATATTTTGTTTGTGTTAATTTCTAAATCAATGTAATCTTCTTGTCTCGAGTGGACATGAAGTTGAGGTATCTAAGGTTAGGGTTATTGTTTTTCAAGAGTGCAATTCAAGAATGAATTAACTTTATATGTAAGTGTTAAATCTCTTAATACCAGCCCTGATTTATTTTCTTGCAACAATTATTTATTCCCATAAATTATTGAAAAATAAAATCAATATTATTTTAACTTCCAAAAAATTATATGCAACGAAAATAAAATCAAAGAGATCAATCACACATCACAATAGATAAATACCCAAAATAATTCTTCTTCATTAATTAATCTCAAGAAAATCAAGGTTTTGACCCACAGAGAAATTACAAGGAAATATGCATTGACTAGAACTTGTAGCTTAGCACCACTGGACAAATTCGGCCGACTAAAAATTAGCCTCTGAAGAAATTCAGCCTGGAGAATTTTAACCCACATCTCACCAACAACTTGGCCCTACGCCTTTCCCTCGAACAACCTCTACACCTCAGGAAATTTGGCCCTAGAAAATCAACCTCTCCAACAATTTGACTTCCTTCTTGCTTCAGCAATTCGTCTTTGCAATCTCTAACAATTTGGCCTCCTGGAAATGCTCCTAAATCAACCTGCAATCTTTCTTTTTCTCCTTAGTCTAGATGAGCCTCTTACTCTAGAGAAATTGCTCTCCCACTTTGTGAAAATCGCTTTCCAAAAAACGCAGTCGTTGCCTCTCTCTCTCTCTTGTTGTTGTGTCTTCACCTCTCCCTTAGGCTTTCATTTATAATCTTCATCAAGCCCAAATCCCTAACCTTAATCCCCCTTCTAGAAGATCTAGGAGATCAATGGTTGAGATCATTTCTAAGTCACTTAAATAATTTTATTATGTATCCTTAGAAATTGACTTAACAGTCCACAATAATTAATTGACTTTAATTATTGTACTTTTCCTAAGACTTAGGAAAGAAGACGTAAATCACTTACTCAATCAAGCAAGCACCTAAAGAGGCAATAAATCATCTCTTACATGCTAAGACACCAACCCTATGCAGAAGACCATCCAAAGCTACCACAAAATTCAACAGTAAGAGTGTACATAACCAAGAATTTATCAGGTGAATTCAGTGGGAAATTTGTCAATATTTCCTTGGAAGCATATCATATAGTAATTACTTATGTGGAAAGATTGATATCAAATTCACATATTTACAATTGCTTGCCTTGGTATTTACTATGATGTTATGAATGATTGAATCATTTGAGAATCCATGAGGTTATGAATCATTTTAGATTTTATTTCTTTGTTTTTAAATTTTCAATATAAAATTAAATTTTAGATTTCTAAATATATATTTATAAAAAAATTAGGGTTAAAGTTCTGAATCCCCAATTCCTAATCTCTGGACAAGTACGGCACCCCCACCAATTCTCATCACACCCACAGTTTGTGTAACATTGCATAATAGGCTATAGACTTTTGGACATCCTTTTTTTGGCAAGCTGATCTTCTTATTTCTTTATTTATTTTACTTGAGTGTTTTTTTCTGAGTTTTCTAACATTGCATTATAGGCTATAGGCCTTTGGACATCTTTTTTTGGCAAGCTGATCTTCTTATTTCTTTATTTAATTTTCTTGAGTGTTTTTTTCTGAGTTTTCATGTAAGTGACCAGATCTATCATTAAACCATTGTGAAAGACTTTTCAATTGGTTGACATGAAATTCATTGTAATTATAATGAGGACTATGGTATATCAACGCTTAAACCTTGTATGTAAAATTTCATCATAGGAAAAACCATTGTCCCTGAGGAAAACTAGCTAGTATTTCCACAAGACTAACCCTTTCAACATTGAAAACACAATGTGTTTGGCAAAGGCAAAGTGAAAGTAAGGCAAGCTCCTAGGTCATCTGAGGCCCCATTTCCTTACTTGTGTACGGTAAAGAGCAAATAAAAAAGGCAAGAAACAATTCCATAGCCTAGGTAAATTTGCTTATAGCATATGCGGCATGTAATGTTCTTGGTAGAAATAATTCCAAACCACAAGAATTCTACTAGATATGATTAGTCAGAAGAACCAATCAAAGCCACAACAAAAGTCCTAAATGATTTTCTTTCTCAAAAACAAGAAAATCAAAATATCCTTGAGCACTAAACTTACATCTAGTAAAACTGGCTAAAATAAGCACCCTCTACACCACTTTTTTCAGAGATAATTTCGTTTAAAAGATCAAACCTCTCTGCAGACAGGGTCTTGTGCAGTTAAAGAGCTTCCAAGCATAGGCAATGATTCTTCTTAAGCAAGATTTTGTAAGGTGAGAAGTTGCAGGCATGTTCTGCACACACCCAAAAGAATTATCTGCATTGATGACTTTGACAGAGATAACCGTTAACCTTCTCCGTGTTGCCTTCCTTGTGATGTGCTAACAAGATTGTTTGACCCTGCTTTGACTTGCTGGTTAGATGTGGTACGAGGAACAGATACCATTTCCCTTGCTTCATTGAAATGTGTCACCTTGTCTTTCAAATATCATCTTCTGCTCCATGCATTGTCCATTGATCAAGGCAGTATGAGTCATGTGGTTTGGGGACAAACCCTTTTCCAACATTTCTCTGAAGAGACTCTTTGCTTTCTGCATATCGCCTTCCTTACAGAGCCTCTCAATAAGAATATTGTAAACATTAAGATTGGGTTCAAGACCTTCTGTTGAAAGTTTACAATGCAGCTTCAATGCCTCCTCGTGACCTCCTGTTTTGCAATGCCCTCTCATGAGAATTTCATATGTAATAGAATTAAGAGCTATCCCATTTTCAATCATTCTGTATATAAGCCGATACGCCTCTCCAAGTTTGCCTACTTTACAAAATCCAGATATGAGAGCATTGTACGTGACAACACCAGATTTTATACCGTTTACCTCCATTTCACTGAAAAGCTTCAAGGCAGCCTCAATATTGCCTTCTCTGCAGTAACTGTTTATCAATGTATTGTAAATAGTATCATCAACTGGTGCACCTTTGTTCCCCAACATGTGAAAAAGCTTGGCTGCCTTGTCCAACATGCCCTCCATAGAAAGTCCATTAATAAGCACACTATATGTACTGCTATCAATCTCAAAGGAGCTTTCTACCATTTGGTTATGCAACTCAAAAGCCTTCTCTAAATTGCCATCCTTGCAATATCTGCGAATCACCATATTGAAAATTGGACTGCTCGGAATCAAACCTCTTTCAAGCATTTCATTCAGAACAGTGCGTGCCATTTTAGTAAATCCCCCTTTACAAAGCCCATTAATGAAAGCACTATAAGTTCCAACATTAGGAAGAATATTTTTCCGAGCCATTTCATTCCAAAGTTTTAAGGCACCCTCATCATCATCTGCCTTGAAATGTGCATCAATAAGAGTGGAATAAACAACCTCGTCGAGAACCAGACCCTTGTCTAATAACTTACAAAACAGACGGTCTGCTTGATCCAACTTCCCTTCCTTACAAAGCCTATTAATGATCACGCTGTAGGTGCATATATCGACCGAGAGACCACTTCTGACCATTTCATCCAAAACCCTAAATGCCTCCACAATATTCCCGATTTTACAATATCCATCGATCAGAGTATTGCACACAACAGCCCTAGGTCCAAATCCTCGCTCTAACATTTTCCTAACAAACCGATTCGCTGCCTCCATCTTACCCTCTTTACAGAGTCCTTTGATCAAAATACTATACGTAACCTGATTAGGCTGAATGCCTTTACTCACCATCTCATCGTACTGTTTAAATGCTTCTACACTGTCCCCTGACTCAAAGAGCCCATTGATAAGTGAGTTATAAGTTACAGTATTCGGTAAAAACCTCCAGTGCGTCATTTCATCCCGCAGCGCAAAGGCCTCCCTCGCTCTGCCTTCCTTGCAAAGTCCACTGATAAGCGTATTGTAAGTCACATTGTTCGCCAAAATATTGTTCCGCACCATCAATTTCCTCACGGCAAGAGCCTCTTTAACCCTACCAACCCTACAATAACCGCAAATTAGGATATTATAGGTGGCCTGGCTTGGCAAAGCCCCCATTTCCACCATTTCAGCGAGCAAAACCCTAGCCTCCTTCATCAGGCCCATCTTACAGAAACCGCCTAGAAGAGAATTATAACTAACCACGTCAGGTTCAAAGCCTTTGCTGTCCATTTCACGTAAAAGTCTATCAGCTTCTTTCAGCTTCCCTTGAATGCAGAAGCAATTGATCATGATATTCAAAGTGTGCCTGCTCGGCTGGACTCCGATACCGAGCATGCCGGAATAAATGCCCTCGGCCGCCGCCGGCCTAGAGGATTGTAACAGAGCAGACATGAGGCCATTGCACGAGAGAACATTAAGCTTTATACCCTGAGAAATACTGCGATTAAAGACTTCAGTAGCTTCGGATACCTTACCGTCTTCGACGTAAACCCTGATGAGCAGGTCCGCCACCGCGGCGAAAGAAGGCCCCCGTTCGACTTCAAGAAGCTTCTCTTGAAGAAGGGCACTGTCGCTGCCGGCGCCCGTGGTGCACTGGCTGATCAGAGACTTGGCGTCGGAAAACATACCGGCGCGGACCAGCTTGTGAATTAGGGTAATGTAAGAGTCAAGCGTGTGGTGGAATCCCTCAAGCCTGGCGGACCAGCGGAAGAACCATAGAGCGGCTCGAACTTCCAACCTGTATTTGGAGATGATTCTGGGCACGTGGGATGGGGAGAGGTGGGGGGATATTTGGTCAAGTACATCCCGGTGATTTGGGAGCATGAGGGTCTTCGCCACTCTGCGCACGAATTCCTCGTCATCATTCCAGTCTTTTGTAGTGGAAATGGGGCGGTGGTGGCAATGCAGACGGGAATGTAGCTCCAGTGGAGGACATCGCCTTCTTACCCTGTAAACATTCATATTCCTATTTCGTCATGGATTGTTCTGATAAGCACGACAAAAGCAACCATGAACGGGCTACGAGAATGTCAGAGGTCTTGTTTTACTGTTGGAAGCCCTGCTGATAATTTTTTTAAATGGAAGCGCTTTCATGAAAGAGATCAGTCACGTGTAGAGTTTTTGAGTTACCACAGGAAGCCTCACCCTGACCTACAATTGAACCTGCAACTTATTATAGAAATAAAGCTAATGCATTGGCAAGGCAACCAATATATACAATGCTGTTACTGTTGGAAGCCCTGCCGATAATTTTTTTAAATGGAAGCGCTATCTTATAGGGCCATTAATATGCCTTAGCATATGGCACTTCCTTAAATTTAAGGAATGGCAACCAAGTAGCATATATTGCCCATATACATTAATGGCTTTATAATATTGTATATATTAGTTTTCCAGGACTTTAGGAGGGTTGTGGATAAAATATTAAACCCTAATAGACGAGGTAAGACTTCATGGCAGACAGCAATGGCTTCAATGAATGGGCTGCCATCAAGTTATGGATAAAATATTTGATTTGGAATTAGTTTTCATATTTTTAGTTTGTAAATTTATAATGATTTTTATTTT
>APFE030562936.1:93727-109238 GCA_000404065.3 Pinus taeda
AGTAAATATTATTAATAATAGAAAAGTTTGATTAGATAAATTTTATTAATAATTAGTGAATATTACTAATGAGTTGTTTTTAGTGAAATTTTTTGGAAGTTTCTCTGATGGGTTTTTCTGGGCTAATTTCTATAAAACCAGACAGGAAATTGAAATCATAAGTTTGATGGGTAACCCCTGCACAATGGAAGTGCCCTAGGGTTTTATAGGGTGTTAAATCTATATATACAATCAAAACCCCACTTTAAATAACATAAATCAAGATTTCACCTAAAATTTTTATGCGGGATTCCGCCACGGGAAAGTCCAAAAAGTGGCACTAAAGTCAACTCCTATTATTAATAATTAGAAAATTTTGACAATTATATTGATATTTAAAATAGTTGATATTATAATTAATAAGTTATTTATTCTCCTTCACTAAAAGTAAGTTTTTTATTAAAGATGGCACAATTTTAGGGAGGAAAGGAAGGAAGGTGTTAAGTGGTCCTTTTTCAATTCTATTTAACTTGATTCTATTGGAAATTATGCATAGTTAACCCATCTACCAAATATAATCAAATTAATGTGAGATTATTTATTGATAAGTGGCACATCCATCGACCACAAGGCATAGAATAGTTGGTGAATGGTTGTATTGCTAAGACACTCCTTATGTAATGGTCATCGGTTCCAAACTCCATGGGTTTACCACCTACCTAACGGTCAACTAAAGGTTATAATAGTAGCAGTTGGAATCGACCCTGTGTCAGGTGAGAATGAGACCCGCCTAGTTGCCAATTCCTCTAGCCAAAAAAAAAAAAAGAGTAACACCTCCACTTATTATTGCATCCCCTCAAAAAGTAGAGTTGGTTAAATATAGTTTAAGTCTAACCTTATATTGAGAGGCTCTCAAAATGTGGATCCAAACTTATTTCTTACTTAGTCATGATCCTCTCATTTTTACTTTTTTCAAGCCTAGGTCTTGAGCTTGGCTCAATGTTTGAAAATTATGTAAGAGCATCTACAAGTCAAAATCATTTCTGACCTTTTTAGGTCAAAACCATTTTACCAAAGGAAGTTGCTTTCCTTGATTTATTTAATTTGTAATATTTTCCTAATTATAATATGGAAGAATCTATGTTGTTGGGAAGTTAAATGATTGTCATCTAGTTGCTATGAAAAGAGATAGACTTAGCCAACTTGAGAGTTTGTAAGATAATTTAGCAAAGCAGATTGTTGGGAATCACGGATTACTGAGTGGAGGGGGTGAGGGGGTGAATTAGTAATTAACATTTTTTCTTTCTTTTAGTGTTGAGCACTTAAATTTTCAATGGCATTCAATCAAACAACACATGAGAGACCAACATTCACTTACATTTGACACAATGATTTATGTGAAATCCCTTCTAGGAGAAAAAACACCAAAGCTTATTTTGTGTTATGATGATAATCAAGGCACCAACTCTGATTACATCACATGTTTGTGAGCACCCACTCGCAAGAGGCCCCAACCCCCTTTAGATCAACAAGCCATAACTTGCCTAGAGGTTCCAACCTCTTATAATTGCAAGCCCCAACATACTTCAATCAAGTGTTCTACTATTTCATACAATTTTCATACTAAGAACAATGACCTACCTCACTATTACAATTAAATTGTGACTCTAGTTTGTTATCTCTCTACAGATCCTCCCTTACTCTGCAAACACACACACTCAATGGTCTCTTGCTAAGTTGCTTATGGTCTACTACACTCTCTGTGTTTTACTCAACACACATAACATTGGCGCACAACCATACAAAATTCTTTATGTAGCTTACTATGTTGTTCCACTCTGTTTCGACTCATACACAACGCCCACTCTCACGTTGCGCAATGACCTACCTCAGTATTACAATTAAATTGTGACTATGGTTTATTGTCTTTCTACAATTCCTCCCTTACTTTGTGACCACACGCACTCAATGGTCTCTTCCTTAGTTTCTTCTAGTCTACTACACTCTCTGCACTTTACTTAGCATACGTAACATTGACACACATCCATACAAAATCCTATATGTACGTTACTCTGTTGTTCCACTCTATTTGGCTCGTATACAACTCCCACTCTCACACTACTCACACAATTCAAAAATCCACACATAGGATTTTTCATTACAACATTCTATAGAGAGTTTCCTCACCAATTGTTACGTAGCTCGAGAACCACATTTAATGAAGCAGAGCTTGTAGGTAAGTAAACATTGGAGCACGAAATTAGTCATCATGGTCAACAATTTTTCTTGCATGATACAATTGACTCTTAAATTCCTAGCATGGCTTGCCTTGTCAATTAAATTTCCACTGTACATGTTTAGGGTCTTTCCAAAGAGACTACATTCTCAATCTAAATTGTCTGATACTTTTCCTCCAAGATTAGAGAAGCCCATTACCGAAACAGATTCGATATAATTGTCACATTAACTATGATATGTTGCCTTCAATTAGAGATATTCAATTTCGTGACGTGTTCATTGTTCTCGATGTTAATATCTGTTCAGCATGCTCATTTTAGAAAATCTAGTATATCATTAGTTTTTGACCAGCGTCTATTGTTATATCTCCATAATTGGTTAACTACCAGATTCAGTGACTTCTGCCAAACATGACATCTTATGCTCCATAACGACTTGGCATCATACGCCCACAAGTCAAGAACTAGCGGCCTAACCATTGAGCGCTTCAAACTACAACTCGGGATCGAGACATCTTTTAGAGGGAAAAAAGATTGCCTACTAGATCACTAGCTGCGCCAACTTAACATGTATTGAGAGTCTTTTCACATTGGGTCCCACAAGGGTTGGGAATCGTTCCCTTAATCCAGTTGAACACCTAAAGGGAGGCACTTAGTGCACAAATTGTCTCTAACTGTATGCACCCTTAACACCAATCATCATCAATATAAATTTGCCACATGTCTTAGTCGATTCCCACTTAGGTCGAGGGTCGGGGTTGGGGCTCAGTCCTCTGTACACATGTGGAAACTTGGGGTTAGGGGTCGGGGGTCAACCCTTTGTATATATACCAAAACCTTCCAATGAATGACCTCTCGACTAGGCTGACCTTCTGACTAGCCCTAAGGCCCAACCTTATTGACCAGTCTGACTTCTTCATAAATCTGCCTAAGTCTGAAATTTCTTTTAACAAAGAAATTTCTTGCAAAACACAAGATCAATGTTGAACCTTGAAGTTGGAACACTGACAAAATTCAACTATCCATAAATCCATTATCCTTTTCAGGCTGCCTTATACCATTGGAAAGGAATTTCCAAGGTCTGTCCATTTGAGCACATTGCAAAGGCGACTAAGTAATTCCCCTGAAATAGAAGTGTCTTCAAAGATTGGGCCACCCAACCACCATAGATACAATATTTTTAGCTTCCTCATTTGACTTGCTACTATGATGGTTATCTACTAAACACAACAACTATCAGAGGACTCCCCCTCAACTTGACACTCCTTGGCACTCTTCATGGAACCCACATAGTTGACATCAATTACAACATTTTGCCAAACAAACTCCCATTTGACATTAACAACATCATTTGACATCAATGACAACATCTTAATTTGTATGAGAAATCTATGTAATTGAATTTCCATGTGATTAAGAGTTGGAGAGAGGGGAACAAGAGTTCTCAAGTGTGAAAGAATAAGTGTATGTGGAAAAAAAGAAGATTGTACACTATTATGTATATTTGTAATAATTTCTTTGTTATTGAATTTATATATCCACATATACCTTATCGTATGTAACTTTGCATGATTAATTTTAGTTGTTTAAACATAGATAGACTTGTTTTCTTTATTTATTGTAAGAAAAGTTTAGTGTTACAAATGAATTGTTCTAGGTTCAATATAGAAATTTATAACTTGAAGCTTAAATTTGTGGCCCAAGCTTCCCACCACAATAATCCAGAAAGATTTGTCAATTGACAAAAACAAAAAATCGTCTATCAACGATCTCCATCATTCGAACCAATCACGCAGCAAGTTATCCAAGTTTAGGAGCATCTTAGTTGTACAAGTGTTGGCAGTGTAGTTTTTACCTGAATTAGGGGATGAAACCATGGATAAACTTCAAGTCATTTGAATCTAGCCCACCAAAAAGTTTAATGAAGATTCAAATATCAAGATTCATGACTAAAAGGTATCTAGGTCAAACCATATCTAAACCTCACCAAAGTGTGCACATCGCAGTCGATCCAAATACCCTGATTTTTGGATAGAAGTTTATGAGCCAAACATGAAGGTATCTCGGGTGGACCCCACCAAAAGTTTTATAAGGGAGAACCAGATCTAAATCAAAATTCATATCCAGGCCATAAGTCATATGGGGTGGACCTCACTCCAAATCACAACAAGTACAATATTTTGAAGTTCATACCCAAAGAGATATCGAGGTGAAAATGTATCTAAGCCTTGCGAAGTGCACAACTTGGTGATGACTTGGATCACCATATATCTGGATTTCTCATTTAAGGGAAAAGGTATTTAGAGTAACTAGGGATATTTAAGTGTAAGATATATGAATCACTAGTTAGCTAAGGAAATATCTTGATTGGTAAGAATAATTTGGATCTCAGAACTATTTGTAATTTGAAGTTCCACTTGAAGAGAATTGAGGTTTTGGACCATAACCACGTGTGATTAAACATTTGAATTCTAGTTTGAATCTAATCACCACCACAACCACAAATACAATCTAACTACAAGCAAGAGGGATAACATATCTCTCATGATGGTCCGAAGAGAATAGATCCAAAAACAGAGAAATTTTCAGTTTAAAGTGAGACCTTGGCATCAGTTTTGGTATCATAACATAGTTGTTGCACTCAGAGGTGACAGAAAGATGTAGACGAGTAGGTCAAGGGAGGCATGTAGCGAGTTTAACCTTGCAAATAGAGATAGGTGCATTCATGCAAGATTAGAGGCAATGGGGACTGCTAAAAAAAGAGGAGTTAACATGGGAGATGTTAGTGATGTAGAAGAATCTTCTAGCGAAGAAGAAGGTGAAGAATCAAAAGAGGAGAAAACACTAAAGATGATAGCCAAGATGAGTGACTCACCAAAGATGGAGGAGCATGTATATGAAGGTAATTTAATTGTTGATGAATTGATGGATTGGATCAACGTTATGGCTAAATGTTTTGATTATGAAGATGTTGACGAAGAGAAAAAGTGAAGTGTGAAGTGACGAGGTTGAAAGGTCATGCAACTTTATGGTGGGATCAAGTGCGGGGAAACAAAAAAATGAAAGGCAAGTCCAAGATGAAAAGTTGGTACAAAATAATTGCAAATTTCAAAGGTAAATTCATGCTTAAATATTACCAGTTAAATCTTTTCAAGGAACTGTGGGATCTTAAGTAAAAATCTATGTCAATAAGGGAATATACTGAAGAATTTTATAAACTAAACATTATAGTTCACTATGTCGTAGAAGATATCGAAAAGGTTGTTGGGTACATTAATGGTTTGAGGTATGAAATTCAGGATGAGATTAGTATCATATCCCTAAGAATAGTTGAGGACACATATCAAGCTACTTTGAAAGCATAAAAGAAGATCACCAAAAAACAAAGTCAGAAGAATAGAAGAGTAAGTCCTGCAAGAGGAAAAGGACAACAAAGTGGTATAGGAATATCTCAACCCTCAAGAGAGGATAGTGAAAGTTTGATATTCAATTGACAAGGGGAGACGATTTCAAAGGAAGAATATTTTTCATGAGAGGTTGAGGTAAAGGAAAATACTACCAACCTAGATGTTACATATGTGAAAGTTGGAACATATGTCATGCAAATATCTAGAGAATACTTCAGCAAGTAAAACAAGTCCACATGTGAGAGAAGCAAAGAGGAAAGTGTGAATTCAATGGCAATAGAAGAAACCCCTTAAGCAAGAGAATCATTATTGATTGAGAGAGTTTTAATTAAATTAGAGAAAGAAACTAAGGAGACAACCCAAAGGCAAGGCTTATTCAAAGTTGTATGGAAGTCAAAGGGAAAGTATTGTAAAGTTGTGATTGATAGTGGTAGTACAAATAATTTGGTTTCTATTGAGATGGTAGACAAATAAGATTTCAAGATATTAAACACAGTGTTCCTTATATAAAATCATGGTTAGAAAAAAGATATCAAATTTTGATGAGTGAACAATGCAAAGTAGAGCTTCATATTCCCATCTATAAAGATGAGGAATTATGAGACGTAATGCCCATGGATGTTTGCCATATTTTGTTAGGAAGGCCATGGCAGTATGATAGAAAGGTTATTCATGATGGTAGAAAGAACACCTATAAGCTCAAGAAGAATGGTCAAAGACACACATTGTCACCTTTGCATGATGGAGGAGCAAAGGAAGAAGTTAGTAAGAACGTGTTGCTTATTAGTGGAAAGGAGTTGTTGTAAGAAGTCAAACATGAAGAGGTACATTTTCCTTTGGTAGGAAAACCTAAGGTAATTCTTAGTAACATGAATTAAAAGATTTTCCTCAAGAAGTCAAAGTTATGCGGGATGAATTTGCTAATATCTTTGTTGATGAATTACTAAGTAGCTTACCTCTTATTAGAAGCATTAGACTTAATTCCATGATCAAGTCTCCCAAATAAAGTAGCATACAGAATGACTCCACAAGAGAATGAAGAAGTGAAGAGACAGGTGCAAGAGTTGATGGATAAGAGTCTCATTAAGAAAATTTTGAGTCCATGTATTGTCCCTACAGTGCTCAACCCAAAGAAATATGGTGGATGGAGAATGTGTATTGATTCCATATCCATTAATAATATTACAATTAGGCACTGATTTCCAATTCCACACATTAATGATTTATTTGACTATTTAAGTGGTGCCAAGTATTTCTCTAAGGTTGATCCAAAGAGTAGATACCATTAGATTAGGATTAGAGAAGGGAATGAATGGAAAACAACCTTAAAAAAAATCATGGATGTATGAATGGTTATTGGTGCCTTTTTTGTCTCACTAATGCCCCTAATACTTTCATGAGCTTGATGAACGAGGTTTTGAAGGAATTTACTAATAAATTTGTTATTGTATATTTAGATGATATCTTGGTATACAACCAAACAAAGGAGGAGCATTTGAGACATCTCAAATTAGTCTTAAGAACCAACAACAAAATAAAATGTTAATTAACTTAAAGAAATGCAGTTTTATAAAGAAGGAATTGGTATGCTTGGGTTTCGCTATTTTTTAAAATGGTTTGAAGGCATAACAAGAAAAAGTTAAAAGCAAGTATAAATTGGCATGTTCCATAGAATATCTTTGAGGTGAGAAGTTTTCATGGTCTAGTAAGTTTTTATAGAAAGTTTATTAAGAACGTTAGTAGCATTTGTGCTCCTATTGTAGAGACCATTAAAGAAAGCAAACAACCATTCAAAAGGATTGTAGCAGCCAATAGGAATTTTATATTGCTGAAACAAAAGATAACATAACAACATGTGTTAGATTTACCGAATTTTAATAAAAAATTTCAAGTTGAGACAAATGCAAGTGACAATGCTATTGGAGTTATTTTAAGTTAAGAGGGAAGACCAGTTGCTTATTTTAATGCGAAATTGAGCGAAGAAAATAAAAAATATTCCTCTTATGACAAGGAATTTTATGTCATAGTTAAGCCTTGAAGAAATAGAGACACTATCTTATGCCCAAATGATTTGTTTTGTACACTAACAATCATGCTTTGTAGTATATCAACAGTTAGCCAAAAATTAATCAAAGACATGCTAAGTGGGTAGAATTTCTAGAAAAATTTAAATTTGTAATTAAACACACAAGTGGTTCACCAAATATGGTAATTAATGTATTGAGCATAATTAATTTAGTTCTACATGAATTTCAAGTTAAAGTTTTGGGATTTGATGAGCTAAAGGGAATTTACAAAGATGGTGCATATTTTAAGGATGCATACACAACATGTGAGAACCCAGTCAGCGCAAACATAAGTTAATGGTTGATTTATATGATTCGGGAAGTTTTGCTGTTTAAGGACAATAATCTTTACATACCAAAATGCTCAATGAGGAATGTTTTGATAAAGGAAAAGCATGATGGAGGACTATCAAGACAATTTGGACAAGATAAGACATTTGATCTATTGAATGCCTTTTATTTTGGCCAGGTATGCAAACTGATGTGATGAGATTTATTGAAAGGTGCAAAGTATGTCAATACGCTAAGGGGAGGAGTCAAAATACAAGGTTATACCAACCATTACTAATTCCAAGTAGATGATGAGACTCATTGAGTAAGGATTTTCTTTTGGGGTTGCCTCGAACTTAACGAGGTAATGTTTCAATTTATGTGGTTGTAGATGGATTTTCAAATATGGAACATTTCATAGCTTTGTACCAAAACTAGTGATGCAACCAATGTTACTAATTTATCCTTTAAAGATGTTGTAAGATTACATAGTTTACCTAGAAGTATTGTTTTAGATAGAGATACAAGATTTGCAAGCCATTCTTGGATAATATTATGGAAGAAACTAAGCATTAACTTGAATTTAAATTCAACATATCACTCATAGACGATTCACAAATAGATGTGGTAAATAGAAGCTTAGAAAATATTTTGAGAAGCTTACCAATTGAGCATCCCAAACAGTGGGATCAAGAACTTGCTCAAGTTGAATTTGCATATAATGGTTCACTTAATAGAAGCACAAGGATGCATCCATTTTGGACAATTTATATAAATATAGAGAAGAATTTATGACTTGAAAAACTTGGGAAAATAAGAATTGAGGAGTATTGATGGTGAGAATTTTGTAGGGAGCATGCAAGAGTTGCAAGAAAGAGTCAAACAACAATTGCAAGAGAATAACAACAAGTATAAAGAAAGAGCATATATGAAAAGAAGACAATTGGACGTTGAAGTTGGTGACTTAATGATTACATATCTCATAAAGGAAATGTTTCCTATATGGACATAAAATAAATTAAACTTGAGAGAATTGGTCCATGTATGATTTTAATAAAATTTTCTTCTAATGCTTGTGAATTAGAGCTCCCAAATGACATTTGGATTTCTCAAGTTCCAATGTTGCGGATTTGTATTCCTTCAAGGTGATTGAGAGTGTTATAGTGGATGAGCATGTAAGCGATGAAGATCATACCAATGGATGGAAGAGACAGCTAACAAAAGCAATTCAAAATGAAATTGAAGGAGTATCAGATCAAATAGTAGTTAAGAGAACCATAGGTAAAGAGTACTTTCAATATTTGGTCAAATGGAAGAATGAGCTAACAGAGGATGCCACTTGTATGACAACAACATATATTTTTTAGTATGGGATATGCATTAAGGATCTCATGAACAATTCTTTTATTCCACGGGAGTCTAATGCAAGAGCATCTACCAGTCAAAATCAATTTTGACCTTCTCAAGTTAAAACCCCTTTACCAAAGAAGTTTGTTTCCTTAATTTATTTAATGTGTAATATTTTACTAATTGTAATCTAAAAGAACATATGTTGTTAGGAATTTAGATGAGTGTCATATAGTTGCTATGAAAAGGGAGAGACTTAGTCAAATTAAGAGTTTATTAGATAATTTAGCAAAGCATATTCATGTTGTTAATTTGTATGAGAAGTCTATGTAATTGACTTTCCATGTAATTAAGAATTAGAGAGAAAGGAAGAGAGTTCTTTGAGTGTAGAAGAGTGAGAGTATGTGGGAAAGAGGAAGATTGTACACAATCATGTAGATTCGTAATCCTTCCTCTATGATTGAATTTATATATCTGCATGTACTATATCATATGTATCTCTATGTAACTAAATTTGAGCTGTTTAAACATAGATCGACTTGTTTTCTTTATTTATTGCAAGAAGAGTTGAGTGTTGCAGATGAATTGTACCAGATTCAAGACAAAAATTTATAACCTAAAGTTTAAATTGGCAGGTTGGGCATCTAGCTATAATAATCCAGAAAGATCTATCAAATGTTAGAAATGAAAAAATGTTTCTTAATGATCTCCATCATATGGACCAGTCAGGTAGCAAGTTATTTGGGTCGAGGAGCATCCAGGTTACATAAGTGTTGGCAGTGTATTTTTTACCCGAATCCATATTGAAACCATATATAACTTTCAAGTCATCTAGAGCTAGCCCACACGAAATTTTAATGGATATTTGGATCTCAATATTCATGCACTAAAAGGTACTTGGGTCAAACCATATTCAAGCCTCACCAAAGTGTGCACGTTGCAACTGAGTTGGATTTCCATATTTCTATATAGAAGTTTAAGAGCTTAATAGGAAGGTATCTGTGTGGGCCCCACAAAATTTTTATAAGGGATAAACAAATCTTAATCGGGATTCATATCCGGACCATAAGTCGTCCAATGTGGACACCATTGCAAGCCACAACAAGAACCGAATTTTGAAGTTCGTGACCAAAGAGATATCCTAGTCAAAATGTATCTAGGCCTTGTGAAGTGCGTAACACAATAATGACCAAAATCACCAGATATTTAGTTTTTTCATTCAAGGGAAAAGGTATCTAGAGTAACTAGGGATGTCCAGGTGTAAGATATCCATATCACTTGTTAGCTGAGGAAATATCCAAATTAGCAAGAATCATATGGATATTGGAAGTGTGTGTAATTTGAAGTTCCACTCTGAGAGAATTGAGGTTTTGAACCAGAACTAAGCACGATTAAGCATTGGAATTCTAGATTGAAGTTTATCGCCACCATACCCACATTTTGAATTCTAACTAGAAGCAAGAGGGATAACATATCTTTCATGAAGTTCTTTAGAGAATTGGTCTAAAAATAGAGAAAAAACCAATTTAAAATGAGACCTTGGCATAAAAAAATAATAAGTAAAGGGTATGGAGCTCTCATTCCCCAATATGGTTCGGCTACTTAGTGCATAAATCTTTGAACATGAAGTAAACCCTTTTGTTGTGAATAGAACAATCCTATTATTTTCCATTAACCTTGAACTCTAGTCGTAACCCTTGTGATATATTAGACCAATCCTACTATTTTCCATCAACATTAAACTCTAGCCTTGCCTCACATTTTATGTCAAATTAGTTTGAATATTATGCGAATATTAATATGATATTTTATTATTTTTAGGAAACTTCTAAAATTTTCTATATTTTTCTAATATCATCGAGTGTTCCAAAAATATTTTGGTGAATTTAATGGAAGAGATCTTTAGGTCATTTTAGGGTTTTAATGTTGATCATTGGTGTGTAATAGTGTAATGTTTTGTTCCATGAGATTAGCTCAACCAATTACCGTAGATGTTGTTGGTCATTTGGCTAGCTCCATGTTGTTAAGTGCTCGATTTTAAATCCCCGATGTGAGGTGAACTAGTTTACATCAATGGATTTAGTAGGGATGTAATGCACAAATATGTCAAATCATGCATTAAAGTTTTTCTATGAGGCTTTCCTTTGAAAATAAAAGATAATATATTGTTCAATTTTTTCTCTAAGCAATGTTAATTTGATTTTTAGTATTTTCACAGCTAGACATTCTCTTACTCGCGACAAATAGTGCTCCACATCTTAATAAGTGATGGGCGCTTACCAATCACAAGAGATTTCTTTCGTCACTTCAAGTTGGCGTGTTCCTTGATTATTGACCTCTCCACAATACAATGCCTTATTTACCCTTATGGTTAGTGTTATCCCTCATATTTTATGAGGTTCCACGTTGTGATTTATCACATTAATGGAGCAATGGATCGATTTGGGGGATACATTTTCATGGAGCGCTTCGTCTTCAAGGCATTATAACATTTAATGAAGGTATTTTGTTAAGGGAGCCTCACTTCTCCATGTTTGGGTGATTATGCTTGTTTGTTTGGTGGTCTTCTCACATATACTTACCTTGTTGATCACCCATTTGTTGCATGTTTGATGGTTATGGAGCATGCTACCTCATCATGGTATGGTCAATATGCTTGTCTTGTGTATGGATGATGGTTTTAGCCCCCAAAAGGGCTAGATGACAGCATTAAAAGGTATATGTTTCTTGATATTGTTGGAGTTTCTAAGTAACTTTGTATGATGATGCCATGACGTTAGCTTGTCACTAAGAGGAGTGTTCAACATGTTCCTTTTGTGTTAATGTGTGGAGGGAACATACTTGATAATTGAATGGGTTGGCTTTTATATTGTTCCATTGTGTCATGATGTTGATGTTGTTAGATAATATGTGTTGTGATAATGCATTTTACCTTGGTGGGATTTCCCTAAGAAATATCTCTTGTCATTTGTAACATTTGCTAGATGTCATCTAGGTGGAATATGCTTGATTTTCACACATGTTCATGTTGATTGAATCATTTGGTTACTATTTGGAGGTTGGGTTATGGTTTTATTTTATTTCGGCATGAACCTTTGTACACGTGTTGAAGTTGATTTAACAATTGAATGGTTAAATTGATTTATTTGATTATCTTGGAGGTTAATAGCTTGAGCCCCCGACATCACTTGGTAGTTGTTCACACTTAAAGGCGTTATTTAGAGGATATTTGAGGCTTTATTACCGAGCATCCCCCTCTTGGGCACAATTTTGAAGGTTTCCATGATTATTTTATTGTTCAATAGGTTGGCATACTTCTCTGGGGCATACTTTCTCTTGTGCACATGGTTTTTTAGGATTTGTTCATGGTATTGGGAAATGACACATGGTTTTGGCATGAAATTGACGAGTTCCAACAACCTTGGCATTCCTTCACAAAGCATACTTCATATGGAGATATTATATTATTTGTTGGGTGGTAGAGGTAGTTACCTGGCACGGTTTTGTAAGGCATGCCCCTCTTAGGTGTTCTATCATCTTTATTGCTTGGATATTTCAAATATAATTACCATCGTGTGACCTTCGTTGGAATGCACCCTGACCTCTTATTTGACATATATATTATTTATTTGGAGTGGTTATGGAGGGAACTTATTATGAGGCATATGGAATCCTTAAAGGGTCACACTTGTAGCTTTTACATGTTTTCATTTAGTCATTTTACCATGTTTAGATATATCCTTGGAGGGTGCACTAGTGGAGACACTTCTTGCTATGTATTAAGGTGTAAGTGTTATTATTTCACGAAGTTTGGCATGTTAAAAACCCATATTTGCCTTTATTTCCTTGGATTTGTCTTGTTGGAGATGGTTTGTTTGCTACTTTGGGGTTTAAATACTTCATTTATTTTGGAGCTATCCATATACATGGTACTTTGTACATTCATCCATGGGGTTGGTTGCCTCGGGATTCACACATGTGGATTGGTTACACACATTTTGTGGACCACTTGCCTTTTTTTGAGGTTGGTGATAAATCATTCTCTAAGGAATATTTTATTATTTGATCTCCCAAGCACTTTGTGCTATATTCTGGTTGGAACCTTAGGCATATCCTCCTAGGTTAAACATTACTTAATTATATTTTGTGTGCATCCATTATTGGAGGGAAGATCTTGTGAAATTCTTACATGTTGACCAAGTTATCATGTCTATTTTTAGTTATATGCCCTCTCTTGGAGACTCTTGATGTGATCCTTTTCCTATTTTTGGAGGAAGGTGAGTTCTCCTTGATAGGATTATGTCCACATATTTTGACATGGTAAACCATAAATTAAGGAGGGATTTAACTATGTTCCATAAGTGAGGGACTTATATCCCACTCATCTCACCAACATGAATACTTTAGGTGATTAAAGTCTCAGTCTCTATTCTTTGTCTTATATAGAGACTTATGTCCTTCTCATGGTTGCAAATCTCATCATGAAACTACAATGTTAAGAGAACTTCTATGTCCCATGTTCTTCTACAAACATGTAAAGTAGCAATATGCTAGTCCACTACCCATTGTTGTTTAGTGTAACCTACACCCGAAACAACCAACTAATAAGCAATACTCATCATGCCTCTGAGTCCAATTCTCAATTGTTAAGCACTAAGAAGGCATACAAGGACTAGCCATGCTTCTCCACTTTAAGGCTTTAATTCTTCTTTGGTTTGAACCACTCTATACTCAATTGGTGACAAGAGACATAAGATTCCAACATAAAGAATTAGGGAGGTGCTTCAATGATAAACACAATTTATTACTTGTGTGTGTGTGTGTGTGGAGGGGGTGGGGGGGGCGCGGCGCGCGGGGGGGGGGAGGAGAGATTATAATACTCAAATTAGACCCATTGTCTATGTTCCAATCATCGATACACATATGGTTGTATCCAAATCCAAACTAGTTGTCTTTATTATAAGGCTACCAATTACAATGTTATGTTTCTAGACCAATTACTTCACATACAAAAGTGTTGTGAAGGGAGACCACAACAAATTTCTTGGAGATCAACTCAACCCAACCTCTTCATTAATTAATACACCAACACTATTATCAATGATTGAATAGCTTTATTGCAACGTATGATGGGGTGTATATGTATAAATTGGTTCACCCATCATAATACTGTAACTACTTATATATTCAAAAGTCTCTTGATTAGATAACAAGGTTAGAACCATAGCTTCATAATTATTATACCATAATCATGAACTATCCTATAAACATGCAAAACCTTAATTGTTTTCAGATATCGCGCTTTACAATAGCTTGGTGCTTGAACTAATTTATTGCAAATGAAAATATATCAACAAACCCAATCCCACCTCCAAACTTTATTTGAGTCAAAATTTCAATTCAATCTATGTCACTTGTCACCATTCAACAATGTTTCTTAATTCATCCATTTAACATCATTTTAATACAATATCCATGTGATGTTAGTTTTCTTTCAAACTCTTATAAAATAATTTTTTAATCCCATGGGAACAATCATTTATTAGACTACACTATGAGAAGGCAAGCTTACACTGATAGGAAATTGAGAGCCCAATGCATGAATAAGGAGTAATTTAAAAAAATAAATTTTGGATTGGTGGTGTGGATTTCCATTCCATTCACTCCGAACTATTATGCCAATTTCATAAGCCTCGCACACCTAACTACTAGGAAAATACACCTTTTGAGCGATGAATGAAACAACCCAATTAAATACTTTCACACCTATATTCAGCTAGTCCAACCCATGGAAGAGGATGCAACCTATTACCAAAATAATATGCCTTATATGACCCATGTTGGATTGTTGCCAACTACCTATGTGAGCACACCAAAACCCCTCCCTTGCTCACGCCACCCAAATACCATGGGATGAAAGAGTTTGTCACTTGTGTGATTCTAGGAGGGTTGAAGATGAACACTACTTTCTATTAGATTGTCCATCTTATACTCACATTTGATCTAATTTTCAAAATACTTGTCACACTACCAACCTTCTTGACATTTTAACTCAACAAAACTATGGGGATTTGGCACTAATCTTGTTGAAAAATGTGCAACAAGAAATGTTAAATTTAGAATGTGCTAAAAATAGACTTGCTAAAAATAGCATGTCTAAAAATAGCAGTTTGGCTAGTGAGGTCATTGGCCACATTGGGTGAGA
>APFE030562936.1:109449-126997 GCA_000404065.3 Pinus taeda
TCCCCTGATTGAGGGAATAAGTATGAGTTCTATAATGAGAGAATCAATTGACTTAGTTCTAACTAGTCAAGTCCAGTTAGATTATTTTAACAAGTTGTTAAAATAATAAAATATAGTTGGTTAATGCTTGCATGCATGTGACAACTATTATTTTAGATAACTGAGGATTCACTCATAAATAATTGATGCATGGCAGTTCAGACAAAGACCCAGTTGAGATCATATGAGGGACAATGTACTATCGGATGCTTGGATATTTCTAGTAAGTATTCCTTGCGTGGAAAAGGATCTATTATAGGAGATTGGAGGACTTGTGGCCTAGGTAGTCCATGATTTTCATCTTCTGATTGAAGATCATCAGAGTACAGAGAGAGTAGGATAGCTATTGAGCTGATTCTTTTTATATGAGGATTTCCACTTGTATGATAATACAGAGATGGGGTTTTAGGTAGGTTCTTTCCCCGGGTAAATTCTTCTGTGTTATGCGTGATTGGTTCCTTCTTATCAGTGATATGTGTTCTTATTAATGTTGCTCATGGTTGATTAAGCTTCCGCTAAATTGTTTGTAGAAGTAGATCAAGTGTTTTGCTTTAGTACATTGAATTACCAGGTTGATCTACAGGTGGGAAATTTCTACATGGTATCGGAGCTAGCTGATCTGTAGAAAAAGTTCTACATGATATCAAAGCTAGCTGATTTGTAGGAAAAATTATACAAAATTCTACAACTCTCACTTCTTTTTTAGCAAAGAAATAAAAAAATTTAAAGAATTATAATTAATTTCTTACATTCTTGAGGTTTGGTAGACCATATAGGTCTTAGTGGACGTTAGCCATCATCATCATCAACATAATTATAATTAACTTGTTTTTAATTTCAACATTAATTAAAAATGAAAACACATTTTAATTTATTCTTCTACATCTTATATTTGTAGGTTGTGAATGCAATGTACAATCTATGTAACTAAGCATATATATTTTTTTTCAAAAAAAAAAAAAAAACCTACAATTTTTGTTCCACACGTGTTGTCATTCCACATGTGTTGTCATTCATGTCAAAAGAGGTTTTGAAGTTCGCTCAACAGAAGGTCAAGCATGGTGTTGGAAGTGTTATTGATGGCATGCTCGCACAAACACAACAAAATGAAGTTCGAGCAACAGAGGGTCGAGCAGGTTGCTTGAAGTGTTTTTCATGGCACAACCTCACAAACGTGGAATAAATTTGGATTTTCACGACGATTGATCTTGTGATAAATCAGTGGCCTAGATGTATCAAGCTCACAACATACGCAGAGGTTATAGTGCAGTTATGTATGTGATGGATGTAACAACTAAGAATGCCTCAATCCAATGGCCCAGGTCTATATTTGGCTCACACATGTGTGACGATTAAAGCAGGGGTGTGCACCTGATCCACTATGACATGACAATGTTATGATGTGGCATCACGTGGAGAACAAGTGGTAGATCTCATGACGTGGTAACAATAATGAGTGACATGTGGCAGGAAGAAATGGAGTTTTTAGCTAGTCGACTAGATGATTGGCATGTGACATGTGATAGGTGCATGGCAGTATTCAAAGATGTGACATGCCCTAATTGGTCGTAGTAGATGACATGGAAGGTGATGTAGTAATAGTGGGTCCTATACCAAGGTGTTATAGCACTAAAGTCCATTTTTTTGTATAAACATCAAGATCAATATTTAATATGACATGGTAGAGATGATATGGCATAGATGACATGGAAAAAGGACAACATGACAAACATTGATTGGTCCATGGTGCATTGACGTGGCATAACTAGAGGTCTTAGGAATTATTATAGGACTTGGTTTGGCAAGGATTTCCCATGTATTTAGTTTTGGCCAAAAAGTTCTAAAATCAAGGTTACAGGCCAAAATTGCAGATATCCTAAGGCTCAACCCTTGCAGGGAAATATACTGGGGTATAGGGATAATCAACTTTGTAGAACCTATGGTATGCAATGGTCTAATATGATGAGAAAATTTCATCAAATACTATATTATGTCAGTGAATGTCTGTCTACTAGGTTCATTAACCATACTAATACAGAAATGAACGACAAGTGAAGCACTCTGGTATGCAACACTTTGGTGTAATGATGATAATTTTGTCAGTTGTAATCAAGGGTGAAAATATATGTCAATTGAAATTCCATCTATTAGGTTCAAGGATCATATTAGTACTATACATATAGAGGGTCAACATTCCAACAGTCACAGTTTCGCTAAACAACCAAGGTCAGTAAATATGGTCAAGGGTGCTTAATAGTTTATCACTTGGAGCTAAGGTATCAGTACCAAGATGTTTACTATTGGAAGAATACCAAAGCGGTATGTTAGGACCAAGGTCACAACATGTGGCCTTGGGTGCTCAATGATCTAGCACTCAGAGCTAAAGGGTTCAAAGGGTCTTCAGTATCTAGTGTATAAGCACTCAGTCACAACATCAAGTTATGAGGTGCTAAAGTTCAACACCCAGGGTCTACGAGCCTTCAACACAACTCTAGTATAATGTGCTCTCGGTATGATAGCGCTCATGGTTGCAGTCCCGGGCATATGCAACATATGTGAAGGGTGCGAGTGGTACAAGGTTGGACGAAATGGAGCTATCGATGCATTATTCCATATAGGTAAGGAGAAAATAATCTTGGCACAATTACAAATATGAATTGCGTTGTAGCAGCAGGAGATTAGTGTGTGAGATATGGGGGAGTCAAGATGCTACTAAGAGTGTGTGGGCAAGTTGTGTGACCCATTCAACCCACAATACCATGGGTCAATACCATGGATTGATACCCATTGTAAAGGAGGCCATGATATTTAGATGTAGGGTTAAATAATTGAAATTACTGATAAAACGATGCATGTGCAAGGGTGAGTTTCTAAAATCGGCTAGAATTAGACAATGGTAGCAGACAAAGTGGAAGGGAGTAAACCAATTTGAGTAGAGAGAACCTGAACAAATTGAATTTCATATCAAAGTGTGGTGATAGTATCGATTTTGTAGAAACAAGGACCATAACATATCAGAATGCAAACTAGAGTTGTAGTAGAATGCTAAGTTGAGCTATATCAAAAGATGAGACTGGAAGAGAGATTGGATCAAAAGTGAAATGCGCAGACCTAAAATATATTGAATCTACTTGAAAAATGAGATGATTAGATTAGGAAAGATTCAAATTCAAAATATGAAATAATGAGGGGATTGTTATCTCCTTCAAGTTGGTGCCTAAAAATTAAGGGATCAGTGTCTCCTTCAGTTTGGTGCCTGTAAATCAAGGGATGGGTATCTCCTTTTGGTTCGTGCCAGTAAATTAATGTAAATGTAGGTTGTTTCTTACATTCATCAATAAAGAAGAATTTGTTTTGTGGTTTTCTCTCGTATGCGTTTCCATGTAAAAATACGAGTCTCCTAATCATTGCGTGTGCATTTTGATTTATTATGTTTTTGTATGGCTTATTAGAAATAGCGTAAAGATTTTAAAGATTATTAAAAATTGTATAATATTAATTCCCCTCTGCTTTCAGTATTATTTTGTCTTCCACAATTAGTATTAGAGTGTGTTTCCTTCAGAGCCAGTCTAACAGTTAGGAGGAGGATCCTACAAGAAAATGGCAACTAATAAGGTTCTTTTTCAAACAGGCCTTCATTATTCAATGGAAATAATCATGCCTTCTGGAAGATTTGGGTGAGAACCTATCTAATATATCTTAGTACAAATGTTTGGCAAATTGTGGTAGATGGTTACCAAACTCCTCTAACTCCCCCAACTGATGAAGTTGGTAAGAAGAATAATCAAAATAATATAAAGGCTATAAATGTTATTCTGTGTGGTCTCGCAGAATCAAAGTTTGTTAAGGTTATGTAATGAAAATAAGCTAAATCCATGTGGGACAAGTTTCTAAACATCTATGAAGGAGATATAAAGGTAAAACATGCAAAAATTCAAGCTCACAGAATGCAATTTGAAGGTTTCAAAAAGAATGAAGATGATTATATAGCAAGTTTTTTTCTTAGAGTAGATGAGAATGTAAATACCATAAAACAACTTGATGACAAACTTTATGAAGCTACATTTGTACAAAAGGTACTATTTGTAGACTTGATACAAAGATCTCTACCATAGAGGAACTACATGAATTAAATAAACTATGGATAGGCTTCTTGGAATTTTAACTCCATATGAAATGAGAACAAAGAAAGAACAACTTGATCTAAAGGTGGAAACATTTGAAACTTCAAACAAGTCAAAAGAACATAAAAATCATGATTGTTCTAATCACGAGTCAAAAAAATAATAAGCTAATTTCATAAGGAAATTGAAGAAAGAATTAGGAAAATACAAAGGTAAGTTTAAATGTTTAAATTGTGGTAGAATAGGTCACTTTGTTGATAAATGTCCATATGCCAAGAAAGACAACAAAAATAATAAAAAATAAGATGAAGGAATGAAGAAACCTAAGAAAAATTGTATAAAGAAAAATATTTCAAAAGGAAGAGCTTCTACTCTTAAGGAAGATAAAAACTCCACATAAGGTGAAGAGGAGTGTGAATTTGATGCAAGTTTATATGAAGAACTTCTCATGGCCCTTGAATATCATAAGTTTGATAAGGAGAGATCTGATCTAGAACATGATAAGGTTGAAGGAGAAGTTGATATGAAGGAAACTCCTTAGTGCCTAATTTATAGACTAAGGAGAAAAAACCAAAAGCAAAAAGAAAAACTACAAGCATATGAAGATAAACATCATGTTACAAATGAAGCAATAATTCTTATAAAGGTAGAATTAAAAGAGGAAAAGAGGATAAAAGGCATCCTCATGAGCTAGATAAAAGAAAAGGAGAAGAATTGTGAAATGCTCGAAACAGAGATAATTTCACTAGGAAAATATCTAGAGAAATATAAAGCTCAGATGGATATGAACTCAATATTTGTAAAGGGATTTGAAACTCTTAACAATATTCTCAATTATCAAAGAACACTGGAAATCAATATAGGTTTGGACTACAAAAAATATCATGAAAAATTCAAAGGAGAATCGAGTTCTAGTGCATCAAGAACATAGGAACTTAGGAGCTATACTAATGTGCTAAAATGACCAAGCACCAAGCCAAGCAAAGTAAGGAATGATGTCGTAAGTTAACAAAAACAAAAGTAGATAAGCTTCACAAATAACAATAGAGCAGGTAAGCAATATAAGAATGAACCTTCTCAAGCTAACAACCAAAACAAATCTTGTAGAGAAATCCCATCAAGAAGAATATTCACGCCAAGGTACCCAAATCTCTTCTTTGGCTATTATTTTTCATGTCATAACTTTGGTAATAAGGCTACAAATTGTAGAGCCTATAAGTATATAAAAAATATGAATGTTAGATCTAGTCATTTTTTAATGCCTGGTTCTATAAATCCCTATGTTAATAATGTTGGTAAGAACAATGCATTTTCTCATCTTGGATGAAATTGAATGCCATGTATGAAACAACTTTTGACATAAGGCAAGAGAGTGTAAAAGCAAGATGATAAGGCTTGATAAGCAAGATAGGGAAGAATATCTCACTGAGGTATGGATAAAGATTCCTAAGTACGTATAAGAGTGTGGATTTGCACTCTATTCTCGAAATAAAGGAAACCAATGACATATTGATATTGGATGTTCAGATCACATGACAAGAGAGAAGAGAAAATTTGATCTTTGAATGAAGACAAAAGAGGCAATGCTACTTTTGGTAACATTGCATCGACAAAAATAATGGGAAAATGAATATTGGCTTTGGGAAAGGGAAAGACCAAAACTAAAAAAGTGTTATATGTAGATGGCCTTAAACATAGCCTCTTGAGTGTTAGTCAAATGTGTGACCAAGGACATGAAGTTATATTTAGGTCTCATGGTTGTGAAGTAAAGAAGAAATATTTAGGGAAATTAATAGTGAAGGCGACAAGGACTCGAAGCATTGTCTATGTGCTAAAAGGTGGCAAACAAATTTGCCATATGGCAAAAATGGATGAAAGTTGATTTTGTCATAAGCGATTAGGACATATCAACTTTGATCATTTAGTAAATCTCAACAAAAAGGAGGCAATTAGAAATATGCCCAAAATCTTAAAGCCACATGACATCATTTGTAAGTCATGTCAATTTAGAAAGCAAACACAAATGCAACTCAAAGCAAAGGAGCATTTTACATTAAGGCCATAGGAAATCATTCATACAAATCTTTGTGTTCCCACCAGAAAGCAGTTTCCATGAGGTGAGAGATAGCTCATGCTCTTAATTGATGATTTCACAAGAATGACTTGAGTTGGCCTTCTTAAGGAAAAATATGAAGCATTTGAGAAATTTAAAATATTCAAGGCCCAAGTAGAAAACGAGATGGATTTGAAGATCAAATGTTTGAGATCAGACTAAGGGAAAGGATTTACCTAAATGAATACAATCATTTTTGTGAGAAGCACAAAATTAGGAGGTAGTTCTCGGTTGCAAGAAATCCACGTCAAAATAGTGTTTTTGAGAGAATGAATAGAACAATTCAAGAAATGGCAAGGGCAATTCTTTATGATGTAAAAGTGGCACGTACCTTTTTGGGATAACTCGTCCAAACAATAGCTAACATTTAGCAATAAGACTCCTTATGATCTATGGTATGGAAAACCAGCCTTAAACATTTCAAGATCTTTGGGTGCAAATTTTGTATTAAGAGAAATGAAGAAAACCTAGGAAAGTTTGACTCAAGAGCAGATGAAGTAACAATGCTTTATTATTCTTCTAGAAGAAAAAGCTATAATAAAAAACTGTGTAAAATTGTTGAATGCGTCGATGTAAATATTGATGAGACATCAATACATAAAGAAAGATAAAAATGTCAAGATGATTGAATCATTTATCAGCCTTAAGATGAAGAAGAAGATGAATAAAGAGGAACATGTAGAAGAAGAAAACATAGTTGATCAATCAAATCCTAGGACTCCTTCAAGGTATGTTCAAAAGTATCATCCTGAAAGTCAAATTATAGGAAATAAATAGGTAGGTGTTCAGATAATAAAAAAATATTATAGGTTCTCCTACACATGCTAATTTTTCTTTGTTGTCCACAATAAAACCCAAGAATTTTGATCAAGCTAGTCAAGATCAGTATTAAGTTGAAGCTATGGACGAAAAATTATAACGCATTGACAAGAATTAAACTTGGGAGTTGGTTCCAAGACCAAAGGACAAGAATTTTATTGAAACCAAGTGGGTTTACAAGAATGAATTGAATGAGGATGGTAATGTTATCATAAACAAAGCAATATTAGTATGCAAACGATATGCTCAAGTGGAAGGTGTGGACTTTGAAGAGACTTTTTCTCTAGTTGCTAGACTTGAGAAAACCATAATGTTCTTGGCTCTTTCATGCCATAAAATGTTTAAGGCATATCAAATGGATGTCAAATCAACCTTTCTCAACGAAGAGCTAAAAAAATTATATGCTGAGCAACCTAAAGGTTACCAATTCACTGGTAAAATAAATCATTTTTTCAAGTTAAAGAAGGCACTTTATTGTTTAAAACAAGCTCCTAGAGAATGGTACAATAGAATTTACAAATACCTACAAGAACAAGGTTTTAAAAGGGGAACAACTTACATTAACCTTTATATTAAATATGATCATGATAAATTACTACTTATTGTGGTGTTTGTAGATGACATTATATTTGGGAGTAATGTAGATAAGATAAGTCAACAATTTGCAGCTAATATGCAAAAATAATTTGAAATGTCCATGACTGGGGAACTATCATTCTTCTTTGGATTCCAGGTTCAACAAACAAAGAAAGGGATCGTTATTTCTCAAAATAAATATCACAAAGAAATTTTGAAGAAATATGGCATGAAGGAATGTAAACTTATTAGTACACCCATGGTACTAGGCTATAAACTGAGTAATAATGATCAATAACTAGAGGTAAATCACCCCATGTATCGTTCCATGATTAGCAACTTACTTTATCTCACAACTTCAAGACTAGACATCATGCAAGCAGTAGGTCAGGTAGCAAGATTCCAATAAAACCCAAAGCAAAATCATATGCAGGTAGTTAAGATAATCTTTAAATATTTGTAAGCAACATTGGATTTTGGCTTATGGTGCTCCACATATACAATTTTCACACTAAAAATCTATATTAATATTGATTGGGAAGGGATGTTTGATGACAAGAAAAGCAATAGTGGTGGAGCATTCATCCTAGGAATTTGTCCTATCTCCTAGCTCAGTAAGAAATGAACTTTTGTTTCATTATCTATTGTTGAAACAAAGTATATTGTAGCAGCATCATGCTATACTCAGATTTTATGGATGATACGAAATCTCAAGGATATTAAGATAGATTGTGTTAAGCTAGTGCCCATTTTATGTGAAAACACTAGTATAACTAACGTATCTAAAAATCTAGTTATGCACTCCAAAATAAAGCACATTTCTATCAAATATCACTTCTTCGAGAACAGGTAATGTTTTAGATCGTTAAATTGAAATATCCATTTACTAAGGAGCAAGTTGCAAATATCTTTACCAAACCTCTTCCTACATAAACTTTTGAATATCTTAGAAAGAGGTCGGGAGTGATATCTCCTTCACTTCCTCAATAAAATGGGTGGAACACAATTCCAATCCACCACATCTGGCCTTTCTCACAATGTGCACAACAATAAAAAAGTGTTGTTCATATACAACATGATCACAAGGGGAGTAATCCATTAGTGGGATAAGTTACAGAGATAAAGCTTTTGCTTCCTTGGAAATTTCTACTATCCAAAGGTGTAAAAGAATTCATATCAACACAAGGGGAGTCTTGTGGAGTAATTAGAGGAATCATGCACATAGAGGGAATAATAGTTGCCATTAACATGATTCAATTGTAGACATAGGTAGCATAAGTCCAGGGGAAGTAGTGCCAGAAAGAAGAAGCAACTAGTTGCAACCAGATTTTGTCCTTTGCAATTGATGTCAAAGGGAAAGAAAAAACATACATAATGGGACTCAAGTTTGATAAGAAATCATAAGGGAGAAAAAAGAGTCAGACAGTTGTTAGGGAGAGTTCTCAATAAAAATACATCAATGACTGGATTATGTTTGGTGATGTTTCCATCAATGCCAAAGGAGGAGTTTGTTACACATATGTTGTTGTTGATGCCAACTGTAGTGTTGTCATTAATGTCAAAGGAGGTTTTGAAGTTTGCATAATAGAAGGATGTGCAGGGTGGTTCGGGTAACATAAGGTCAAGCATGGTGTTGGAAGTGTTTCTCATGGCACATTCACACAAGCACGACATGATGAATTTCGAGTAGTAAACAACAAATCAGGCTGTTGGAAGTGTTTTTCATGGAATGATTGCAAAGACATGCGATGAAATTTGAAATTTTAACAATGCCTAATTAGGCTCACAACATGCATGAAGGTTATAGTGTGGTTGTGCATGCGATGGATCTAATGGTTGAGAACACCTTGATCCAATGACCCAAATCTATGTTAGGATCATACATGCACGATGGTTAAATTAGGGTTGTGCACTCAATCTAGTATCTGGTATGACATGGAAATGTTATGACGTGGCAGCACATGAACAATAAGTGGTAGATCTCGTTGGATAGTTGGCATTGTCTAGATGGCTAGTGGCCTAGTGAAATCATCTGCAAGTGTGTTGGCATTGATGTCAGCAGTCATGTTGGGGAGATGTGCTGGGCAGTTGGCATTGCCTAACTGTTGGCAAGAGTGTTGGCATTGATGTCAACCAAACTAGCTTGGATGCTTGTCGTAGCAGATGTTAGCAGTGATGGCCCAGAAGGAATCCCATGGTTATTCATGGATGAGAAGGATTCTTATGATATCTATAAGCTTTAAGTAGAGAATCGTCATAGCTACATAATTAGTGGAAAAGCCATAAAATGATGATTACAATGATGAGCCAGATGGAAGTCCATGATAGTTGCAGGCTTCTTGTAGAAAATCATCACAGTAGCAGGCTTATTGAAGAAGCCATAAAATGATGACTTTGTGCTGGTCAGGACAAAATCCCACAGTAACTGTAGGCTTCATGTAGAGAATCATCACAGTAGTAGGCATATTGGAGAAGCCATAAACTAATGATTACAGTGATGGACCAGGAGGAAGTCCATGGTAGTTGCAGGCTTCATGCAGAGGATCACCTTGGTGGTTGTGAGTTCAGTTGTCCTAAGAGTCAAGAAGCGGAATGATGTCAACGAGTTTGGATCCATCTTAGAGGTAGCAAATGGGCTCAAAGCCTACATCAGACCCTCTCCATTGGAAATTTCTATGGAAGAGCTTTCCAACGATATGCAAAAGTCCATAAATGGATTCCTGGTTCAAAAGTTATAGCCTGCTGAAGTTCAGGGACTTGAAGCCTTATGTAGGAAGGAATATCAACATATCAGAGATCAGAAGATCGAAGATCAACACATTGGTGTATCTACAATCAAATATCGACACATTCATGTATCGCCAATTGGAGATCAACACATTGGTGTATCAATAGTCGGAGATCGACACATTGGTGTATCGGCAATCGGAGGTCCAACAACATTAGGCATATCGACAATTGCACATCGGAGAATCAACACATCATGCATATCAACAAACAAAGAATTAGAAATTCTTCGTGTGAACCTTTTAAGTGTTGTGATATGGGTGAAGTGCCGATAGCATTAAAAGTTGTTGGGAATGCCAAAAGAGAATTAAAAAAGGATTTCATCACAAAACCAAAGGTGGGCGAGCCCTTTTCTCTCTTCTTTAGCAGGATACATGGTGGCATATGATTAGTCGCGATAAGGACACATGGCATTGTTTGGTGGGCTCCGATAAGGACACATTGAAACATCTGATTGACTCTAATAAGGTATAGTGGCAAATGACATCAGCATGACATGGCAGTACCTCAGGATACGTGGCAAGCATATTCAACCATATTGGGTGGTCTAATGGGCCATAACCAGGTGACACGTGTCACCTATAAGGAGTCGCAAAAGGGCATTGATGATGTCATATTGGAAGTCGGTAATCAGAGGGTTGAAGATATCGAAACTTTATAATAGTTGGTTATTGAAAGAGTTTTGATGGAAGGGGCTTTGATGTGTTGGCACTTAGTTGAGGAAACTAATAGAGTGAAGGGCATAGAGCGAGGCTTAACACCTAAGTGTTATGGAGCATATCAAAGGTTGGAGATTTTGGAACTCTGCTTTAAATGAGTTATTGAAAAATTTCCAATGAGAAGAGCTTCTGATGTTGTTAGCATTTGGCATGGGGCCCATAAAACCAAGGGCACAGAGAAATAACACGAGGAGAAAGGCCCCCACCAGGATGCTAAAGGACTTAGCACCTAATTGTTATACCGACAGTCACAACTAGCGGTCCTATGGTGGAGATGCGATAAGGAGCTAAGAAGAGGGGGCTAAAGTCCAATCAGAATATTGTAACATCGTAACATATTCTTAATAAAGTTACGAGATGTTTGGGCTCCAATATTGCATTGTGGTGTAAAAGCTCTGATATAGCAGCACATAGGAGAATTGAAGGTTGGATGAGTCGGCAACTGAAGAGTAGATGAATGGAGAGGTGTTGGTCACTGGAATAAATGGTGACTATCAGAGATCAACAGATAACTTTGATATAAGGCAACAAGGACAATGGTCCACAAAGAAGCCATGCCAAAGTACAACCAAATCATGTGAAACCATGAATAAGCATGGAGAGCCTCGGTGATAGGAGAGTTACACATAGAGAGGATTGTTCCTAGTTGAAGTGTGTAGCTGGACTGAGAATTCATTCTCAGTATGGAGAAATAGTCAGGTGCCCATTCTCACGGTGAATGCAGTGACAGAGACCAAGTCAGACATGACAGCAGAATGGTACAACCATGTTGAGGTACACTCACACAGTGTGAATACAAGACAGAGTGGCAACGTCGATTAGGGGGCAACAGAGGAACAAAACCCAAGAGCTCAGATGAGCAATGTGGGGGAAATAAACATATGAGTAAATGAGATAAGTGGAAAAGCTATGAGAGAGTGCACTATTGTGTAAGGCTGAATGAGAGCCTGTTCTGCAGAGAGAGGCAAAGAGTGCCTATGCAGAGGTAAGAGACCCCGAGAGTTGCACAACTGTGTGTAAGGTGAAAAGTCCCTGTGCGTTGTGTAAGCAAGGCAGAAGTTTCCTATGTTGTGTGAGCAAGGCCGAGATCTGGACCTATGCTGTATGAGAAAGGCTAAAGGTGCTTGTGCAGTAAAAGAAGGCTGAGAGCTGAGTGTGCACTGATGAAGGGAAGAGATAGAGTTGCATGGACTATAATGAGTAACTATTGTTGAAGTAGATTAGTGGGTTACTGCAGAGTGAGCAGAGAACAAAGCTGAGATCAAGCAGAGTGGATGCCAATTACAGAGAACATATAGTTCTTATTTGAGTGTGGGTTGGTGCTTGCATACAGGAAGTCGATGCTTCCATCTCTAGTGGGTGTTTGAGAAGGCTTGGGGGTTGGTGCATCCTACAAGTTGGCTTGCAAAAATCCAAGGAGCTACAAGTTGGTGCTTGCAACAAATCCATGAGGTCGGTGCCTCACATGGGCTTCTGGTACGTTGGACAGGTGCCTACAAAAAGAGGGAGTTGGTGCTTCCTGCTAGTCGGTGCTAGCAAACAATCAAAGGAAGTTGGTGCTTCATGTGAGTGGGTGCTCATAAAAAAGATTGATCTAATAAAGTAGGTGCTCTTATTTTACACCAATAATAACAACAAGCTTCGTCGTTTTTTTCCTGAAAGGGTTTCCATGTAAAACCTTGTGTCTCATGTGTATGATGCTCATGGTGTGTATCCTTATATGTTAATTTCATATTGTTGCTCATTATATGAATGATTTCCAAGTTAGAATCAGAAAAGTAAATTAGCATAAAAAGTTTAAAATTAGTCTTAATATTGATTCACCCCCCTCTCAGTATTATCATTGTTTGCAACAATTGGTATCAAAGCCGAGTTCCTTCAGGAATAGCTTAATCGCTAGAAGGTAGATCAAAGGGAGACAATGGATAATCGACCTTGGATAACGAAAAAAGGAGTTCCATTTTTATGCAAATCAGGCCAGGAGCTCTGGTATGAAATCTAGAAGGTTGGAATGGAAGCCTAGTTGATGACCATGGATAAAGATATGAGTTTCTCCGTATATTATAGAGAAAATAATGAGCATAATGTAAAAGCTAAGGAGGTCATCATGAGACGAATATCTAAGCCAGATGATGTTAAAGTGATGCATTGTATGTCAGCAACGAAAGTGCTGGATAGACTGCAATGTTTGTATGGTGGAGATAGCCATGTGGCTCAAGAAGAGGTTAAGGAGCCCTGCTCCTCTGACAATGAAATATAATATGCAAAATTTATTGCTCATCACACTTAGGGTGGTGATGAAGAAGTCTCGGAAGGGAGATATTTCTGCTCATAAGGTAAGCTATTGTTTTGTGATAAGTGCAAAGAGATAGGTTCTTCATTATCTAGATGCACGTGTGTATCATTTGAAGAAAGAGATAACTATGCATCTAGTATTTGTAATGAAGATAGATCCACTTTAGTAGCAATAGAAAAAGGGGGATCCTCTGAAGATGAAGAGAGATTCCCAGTGTGCTCATCCATAGGAGTAAATGAGAATACCTCAGGTAGTGGTGATGAAGGGATAACCCTTAGACTTGTCAAAGACTCCATGGGCACATAGATGGGCTTAGATCTCTGTGATAACTCAGCTAGTATCTCTGATAGTGAAGAAAAGGATCTAAATGAAAGGATATTTTTTAGAAAGAAGTTGATCTCTGCTCTAAAGGAGATCAAGGACTTATTAGAGGCAAATCTCAATCAAGAGGAGCAACTGAAAATTTATGAGCTTGAGAATGAAAGGTTGAGAAAAACATTAGTTGAACAAAATTCTCAACCATAAGAGGTTAGCAGACTGACTGGGATGTTAACCAATCAACTGAGAGAGAAGGAAGCTTAATGTGGGAGACTACAAAATGAGGTAGTCTCATTAAGACATGACTTAGAAAAGTCAAATAAAGAGTTGTCTCATTATCAGAAGCTCGAGGGGAGCAAGAATGTCTTGGATGGGATGCTTGGCAAGCAAATATCCCCTCTCATCAAGATTGGTTTGGGTTTCAAGGAAAAACCTAGCTCCAATAATGAAAAGGTTGAAGGATCAACTTCCCAAGTAAAGGGAGTCCAAGGTTCTAACGACAACAACAAAGAAAGAAAGGTTGTTGGATAACAACAACAACAAAAGAAGAAAAGGCAGCAACAGAAGGCTAAGAAGCAGCAACCGCTAGTGCAGCAGGAGACGGCTAGGTAGCTAAAAGAAAAAGTGTAAGGCAGTAATGGAAACTGTCATGGAAGGCACATGAAGAGCCAACAGAGGTCCTTTCCTACTCAAGGACAAAGCCTACAAAGAAAAGGTAACCTCTGTCATCAAAATCCTTTTCATGGATATTGTTTCTCTTGCAAAAGTTTTGGGCATAAAGTTGTAGTCTGTAGATGGCATGCAAGGAAACAATATGTGTTGGGTAGAAACAACCCAAGAATGCACAAAAGGGCTAGAAGAAGGCATGTTGGCCACGATAGGAGTTTTTACAAAAGCATTGTAAAAAATAGTAACTCCTTTGCCCCATTCTTAGGCCAAATCAAATGCTACAATTGTGGAAACTTTGGGCACAAGAGAGCTAGTTGCATAAATGAGAAGAAATGGAATGCTTCTCAACATATGCATACGAATGCAATAGCTCTGGATTTGAAGACAAGGAGAAAGGATGGAGTTGAGAAATAAAGACTTGTCTTTAGTGCTTTGTGTCAAAAGAGCAAGATGAAAAGAGGAGGAAGAAATAAGGAGAATGATCCTCTTCCCCATGTGATTGACCTATTTGTAAGGTAGAAAGGCATTAAAAGGATTTGGATGAACAAAGAGGAGGTAAAAGGGAAGTTTCCTCTATTCATACATAATCAAGAGAAGACCCAAAAAGGGGTAAAGAAGAAGCAATATGGTAATTCTTTTGTCAGGACTCAACCTTTGAAGGTCTGGAGGAAGAAAGGGGGATGATCTGCTCAGGGGGAGTAGATCCTTTTTTTCTCTTCGGTAAAGGAAGAGAATGGCCTCAAGGGAGGCCGAATAAGTGAGATGCAGGAAGCTGAAAAGAATAAATAGAAAGGTGCATCTGATTGTGAAGGTATGACTATGTTTTCTTGTTGATTACAAGAATAAAATTGTTTATTTTGAATGTATCAGCATTGAAAAGGAGAAGTGCAACAGGCATGAAAAGTACAAAATAATATATTATGTCATGGGAAGAAGATGGGCTGCAATGGAAGTGAGGAATGACAGGAAGATCACAGTCAAGTCAAGTCCACAGGATCAGTCCCCACACAGAGGCAAGAATGCATCTGCAGGAGATCAAAGAGCATTGGCTCAGGGGGAGTTGCTTTGATAAGCAGTAGCAAGCAAAAATTGGCAACCTCAGAAAGGAATATTGCTAGGAAAATGAAACGTTTGCATCTTTGGTGAAATACCCTTATTTCATTTAAGTTGTAAGTTTGATTATGCATAGCAGTCTTGTGTTCATGAAACACAATTGGTGTAAGCTTTTTCATGTCCCTTAACCCTTAATTGGTATCACTATGTCAATTGGTGGTGTCGGGATCATGTTGAGTAACCTTGTGTGCAAATGGACATTTCTTTTTGAGAAAATAAATATTAGAGTTTGCTTAGTACATCGTTCCATTTGTATCATTTCTTTTGGTGCAATTGGCATTAGCTGTGAAGAAGTCCCTATTGTGAAGATATGATCTCAAGGGGAGAAATGGAGATGCTCAAATAATGTGAGAATAGTCTCGAAAGCAGCAACAACAACGAAGAAGTGCAAGCCGAAATGCATCATCATTAATTGGTATTTATAGCAGCAAAAATACCATGAGCAGCTTAATTGGTATCAATATTTAATTGATATAGAAGATGCATTAGTGGAGAGAGTGCTCAACCAACAACCATAAGGTGTCCAAATATGGAGGCATTCAAATCAAAGACAGTATATGTTCAGGGGGAGCATATCAAATATACCCAATTTATGGAGCAACAATAGTGATAGCCTTGGTAGAGATGTTTATGAAGCATAATACACATCTCAACAACTAGACTCTGGTTTACATAGTCGATGATTGCATGGGGAGAGAAAGGTAGCTTGTAGCCCCTTGCCATTGATGTCAAAGGGGGAGATAATTATGGAGAAGTTGTGATGGCCTGTGTAGAAGAAAGCAGACCATTGGTGTCTCATGTAATGAGATGTGTGGAATCAACATGAGGTTTGGCCATCACATGAAGAAAGGATGAAGTGTTTCCATCATTGCCAAAGGGGGAGATTGTTGGACAGTTGGCATTGTTTGGATGGCCAGTGTCCTAGTGAAGGCATCTGCAAGTGTGTTGGCATTGATATCAATAATCATGCTGGGGAGATGTGTTCGAAAGTTGTCATTTCCTAATTGTTGGTAGGAGTGTGGGCATTGATGTCAACCAAATTAGCTTGGATGCTTGTTGCAGCAGATGTTGGCAGTGATGACCCAGGAGGAATCCCATCGTTGTTCATGGCTCAGAAGGATTCCTATGGTAGTGTCGTACTATCCAACAAACCCCCATTTATTTATTTAATAGTTAATATTCGATTAATAAATTGGGACCCTTTAAAAAAATTCAAAAACTTAGCAAATGAGAGCTTCCCTTTTTGAACTATTAGAAATAAAATTTCGAATAAACTTAAGATATCAAGCCGAAATCCCTTTATGACTAGGCATTCTCACTTTATCGCAAATCGCTAGACCTTCGATAACAAAGGTTAATTGACAGTTGGAATCCATCAATTGCGATAAAAGGGACCACTATAGTAGACTTATGGTATCATTGAACTTTTCATTAAAACTAAGGCTTAAATCTTTTCTTATCGCAATCACATAGCGGCATTCATAAAAGCGCAAGACAAACTGTTACGCAGTAATTTGTCACCGTTGGTCACCGTCCTTGTTACCCCCGCTGTCACACATTGGAGGACGCATTTACGGACCTGTGACCAGTGACACAACTTGAAAACACTTGCATTGAGGTCTCCTAAGTATGAACTTCAATATCCCTGAAGACACCTTTTGAAGATTAACCTTGGAAAATACCCTTTTTCCATTAGCGCGGGTCCACAGTGTCTAACCCGCGCCAATGGCTCAGTTCCTACAAAGAGGGTGCGCCCATAGACGCGTTGTCACAGAACAAAGCCTGTGCCACACAAAATTAGTCATGATTTTTGGCCAACGTGCACTGAAATGTTTTTTCCTCCATTACTCATGCAGTTCCCTGAGGAAAAATCCCATGGATACGATCGAGTGTCGTCGTTTTCATCCATGACAACTCAGTCCAAAGGTTATTCTGGGACAATACCAAATCTTCAGTAAGTGTCCGGATACGACGA
>APFE030562939.1:5321-17952 GCA_000404065.3 Pinus taeda
CATAGTCTAAAAATAGACTTGCGCCAAAAATAGCCTGCGGGCCCACTTAGTGAAGGCGACTTCTTTCCACTAAGCTCCATCATCTTGTTGCATTCTCAACATAGGGAAACATGGGTGATGTTACATGATCAGGGCCTACCACTACACTTGTGGGTTGAGGCATGCAACACAACTATTTATTTGCAGAACAAAAGCCCTCATCGAATTCTTGGGATGAGTACACCAGGGGAGGCTTTCTTAGGGAAAAGACCAGATGCGTGTCACTTCAGGATTTTTGGATCATCGGTATATTTCCATGTGACCAAAGATGCACGGATAAGCTTGAGCAGACAACAGAGGTCGGGATATTTGTGGGGTACACTGATACACCTCACAACTATCGGGTGTACTTCCGACCAGCAAGATGACAGTGGTTCACAGGGATGTAAAATTCGATGATGAGAAGGCCATGAGATGTTCCCTTGAGAGGGAGCTTAAACTACATGCGATTGAGAATATTTTAGCTCCTAAGGAGGAACCTCATATTGTTGTGGAGCAAGCACATGCAGAGGATCCAAGAGTGGAGACATCCACTTAGGCAGAGTCTTCCAGGGATGGGAGAAAGATCACCAGAGAGGCTAATAGGTTATTGCATGATGCGAGAGAGAATGTGGGAGCACCCACATCACAACACAGGCAGAGGAGGTCACTTGAGAGGTACATTAGATGCACAACTCTTATGAGCGAATGTGTTGAGACAAAGCCATCTTCTTTTGAGGAGGCAATGCAATACCCAGTTTGGGATGATGCCATGGTGGAGGGGTATGACTCCATTGTTCGTAACAGTGTTTTAGATGTGGTCCCAAGACCAGCATACAATTCAATGGTGATTTCCCAATGGGTTTACAAGGGAAATAAAGCAACAAATGGTAGTGTGGAGAAACATAAGGCCAGGTTTGTGGCCTGAGGCTTTTCTCACGTAGAGAAGATTGATTACTATGACACCTTTGCTCCTATTGCAAGGTACACATCAATCAAATCCATTTTTGCACTATCATTGCAGATGGGTTGGAAGATACATCAGATGGATGTAAAGACAAACTTCCTTAATGGCATGATTGAGGAAGGGGTGTATATTGAGCAGCATGAAGGTTTTGAGACCTTTGACCGTTAGTCATGTGTGCTGACTCAAGTGAGCATTGTATGGGCTGAAGCAAGTACCTCGTGCTTGGTACACCATGATCAATAGCTACTTCACCAAGTTGGGCTTAACCAAAAGTGAAGCAAATGCAAACTTGTACCATATTGTGGTGGAAGGTAAATTTTTTATTATTGTTTGATATGTCGACGATTTGATTCTGATAGGTGGATATAAGTTAATCAAGTCCTGCAAATAGGATTTTTCAAGAGAGTTTGAAATGAAGGACTTGGGGCTCATGCACTACTTTTTGGGCATGTAAGTATGGCAAGGTGATGGGTAACTATTTGTGTCTCAGGGAAAGTATGCCAACGAGATACTCAAGGGCTTCCACATGGAGAGAAGTAAACCCATGGAGACTGCTCTAGCAGGTAACTGGAGGAAGGAGGATGCTACTTCAAGTGAAGTAGTGGAAGCTATTATTTACAAACAGCTTGGGAGTTCACTCATGTATTTGGTGAACACACGACCAAACATGTGTTATGCAATTAACCAACTTAGTCAAGCGATGGTTAGGCCAACCAATATGTATTGGAATGCGGCGAAGCATGTGTTGAGATACCTTAGAGGCACTACTCAATATAGATTGTTGTACAGTCGGATAGAGGGAATGAAGCTTCAAGGCTTCACCGATGCAGATTGGGCAGTGAGTCCATTCGACAAGAAGAGAACATTAGGAGGGATCTTCAGTATTGGCTCAACAATTGTTTCTTGGTACAACATGAAATAGATATCCGTTGAACTTAGTTCAACAAAGACATAGTACATGGCTGCTAGTCAAGCAACTTGTGAGGCTATCTGGATGAGGAAGATTCTGGTTGGTTTGTTTGGTCAACAGATGAATCCAACTATGATTTATTGTGAAAATCAGAGTTGTATCAAACTCTCTGAAAATCTAGTTTTTCATGATCGATCCAAGCATATTGATATCTAATATCATCATCTTCAAGATTGTGTGAA
Source organism: Pinus taeda (assembly GCA_000404065.3). Taxonomy (NCBI): domain Eukaryota; kingdom Viridiplantae; phylum Streptophyta; class Pinopsida; order Pinales; family Pinaceae; genus Pinus; species Pinus taeda. The sequence goes on from APFE030562939.1 coordinate 7,459, forward strand.
GAGGAGGATTATGTTGTTGGAGTACATTCCCACAGAGGAGCAGGATGCAGACATTTTGACAAAAGCATTGTCAATATTTAAATTCAAGTTTCAGAAAGACAGGATCGAGGTAGATGATAATCCCTTTCTTGTTGAGAGGGGGTGTTAAAAATGGCAACAATAAATTCCAATTTAATTTGTCCTTGAATTAAATTGTTAATTAAAATCGAATTCTATTCTCATAGCAACTTGTAAATAGTTAATTAAGTTAAATTGATTTAACTGACTTTGGAAATTCGAGTTGGAAGTTTATCTGGAGTCATGTAAGTTTGATCCCTAAATTTTAGGGGTCCAGATTGAGTTCATTGGAGTTGTAATTAGATAACTCAGTCCAACTGAGTTATAGTCAGTTAAACTAGTTCTAACTATTGGAGGAACTAGTAGAGGTCTATTAGTGAGTTGGTGCACCAATGCATCCTCAGTGCCACACCAGCTAACTAAAGATTCACTCATAAATAAATCATGCATGTTAGTTTAGAGGAAGACCCGGTTGAGACTAGAGTGCAGGGATAGTGTATTGTCAGTTGTATAATTTTTCGAGGTGTACAGATGGTGCATGCAATCAGTTGAGGACCTAAGTTTGGATTGCATAATTATGGAAGAAGGATTTCCCAATTAAATATGGGCTAATTCCTCTAGGAATTGCGAAAGGAAGTAGGGGCTTGGCAGGCAACAAATCTGGCTAAGTGTTGGCTTGAGCTCGCTTGTGAGGCAGAGAATTAGATCATACTTGTGCAGAAACTGTTCTAGTGAGAACAAGCATTGTATTTTCTTATAATATCTTTTGGTTAATGCAATATAAATAGTAGGGGTTTTGAGCAATTGCTTTCCCTAGAGAAATATTGTGTTATTTTCCATTGATATTCTTCCTCTTTCTTCTTATTGTTTTCATCGATCATTTTTTGGTTTCCGTTGAGAAGAGTAGAGTAGATTCTTGTCTCCTGTTTTAGAAAATTACTTGAGTTGTTGAATCTACAGAAAAACATACAAAGAGATAGTGAGGGGAAGGGACAGTGATCCAGAGGAAGTTATCTATATCCGAAGAGGTAGTAGCAAGAGGGCCAAGTTATCCCCAGTGAGGCAGCATAGAGGACTACACAGTTGATTCAGAAAGGCAGTTTGATTTAGGTGAGGAAAAATTTGTTTTGGGTTCTAGAGGCCAGGAAAGTCTTCCAAAGAGTCAGAGAGATGATTTCCTTAGTAGAGATAGGAAGAACAACTTCATCAGCGGTAGATTCGATCCACACGTGTGGGAGACAGGCCAGAGGTAGTGCAGAAGGGCTCATGCTAGGGTTTGGATGGCCAATTTTATGAAGGTAAGTTGTGTTAGGATTGCTTGTGGAGGAAGGGTAATACCCTTCAATAATTTTTCCCAGATTTTCATTTTCATGTTGTGGACTTCAATTTTTAGGCATCCAGATTGTACTCATATTTTTCACTACTGGATAATAATAAAATCCTACACTGCTGCACTAATTTTCCGAAGTTAGGTTTTGCTAGTATTTTCTCATATTCTAGTGCTATTATTTCCACAGTATTTTATTTGTGAAGGTTTTAGTGTGATTTATTTGATATTTGTCATAGCAGATAAATTGTTAAAATAATTAACAATTAGAAAAATAAATTCCAGTTGCCCCAATATGATTCTAGTTTTGGAATTTTCACATAGTATCATAGCATAAGTGATCAGCCGAGAAGCTCATAAGTGGAATAAAGAATTTTGCTGCTCAGGAGGAGCAGCAAGCCAAAATTCTAGAGACAACGCAATGCTCAAAGAGGCAAGCCAAATTTTTGGGGCAACAGTTCGATTTTCAGTTATAGGGGTGCAAAATATTCGATTTGCCCAAAATATTGATTCTAACTGTTAGAGGCAGTAGTTGCAACTCATTTTTGTTGGACATTTTATGCTGAATGGGTGGCTATGTAAGTGTTGGCATTGATGCCTTGCCTCATGGGGAGATTGTTGGACATCTGATGGTGAATGGGTGGCTATGTAAGTGTTGGAATTGATGTCAAACAAGGGTCGGAATGATGATTGGGTGTTTGGGAGGAATCCCATGGTTGTTGAAGTGCTTTATAGAAAATCATCACAGTAGTAGGCTTACTAAAGAAGCCAAAAAAAGAGGATTAGAGTGATGGTCCAGATGGAACTCCATGGTAGTTACAGGCTTCTTGTAGAGAATCATAATAGTAGAAGGCTTATTGAAGAAGCCATAAAATGATCACCCTGGTGATTGAGAGTTTAGCTGCCCAAGCACAAAGTAAAGAAAAGTCAAGGAGTAGAAATATTTACATCCATCTCATATGTAGAAAATGTACTCAAATACTACATCAGACCCCATCCAATGCAAAGTTCTCTGGAAATGTTTTCCTATGATATGCGGAAGTTCAGAAATGGATTCTTGGATCAAAAGATATGGTCTGCTGAAGTTCATGGTTGTGAAGCCTTCAGAAGGAAGGAATATCGACATATCAGAGGCTCATGATATACTAAATCTAGATACCAGTCATTAGGGATTAGAATGTCGGAGGTTAGCATGTCAGTGTATCAGTGTATTGGAGGTTCTAAATATCAGCACATCGTCATATCGACGATCTAGAAACCAGTCACCGACACATCGAAATATCAGATGTTAGCGTATCGGCGCATCGAAATATCAGAGGTCAGTGTATCGACATATCGGAATATCAGAGGACCGTGACAATGGGGTATCAAAACTTCTCAAATGTGGTACACTAAGAAGTTCCAATAGTATTAAAAGTGCTGAGTAATGCCAGATAAAATTAAACAAAGGATTTTGTTGCAAATCCAAGGGTTAAAGGGTCCTCTTCTCTCTCCTCCCAGCAGGACACATGGTAACATGAAATTGTCCGATTAGCTACAATGTAATTTGACGTTAGCATGATGTAGTAGTACGACAGGTTACGTGGCATGTTGATTCAATGATATTGGGTGCCCTAGTGTGCCAGATCAAGGTGACACGTGTCATCTCTATAAAGATTCCATGCGGAGTGATGATGTCATATCAAAGCTCGACATATCGGAAAATTAAGATATCAAAAATCTAGAACAGATGGTTATTGAAAAGTTTTGATGGAGGGGACTTCTGATATTTTTGTTGGCTCTTGGTCATGTAAATACAAAGAACCAAGGGCACAAGGTAGTAGAAAAGGAAGATTGGCCCCCAGTAGGAACAAATGCCTCAACACCTCAATGTTAAGTTGCAGGTCACAACTCATGGTCCCATGGAGGAGAAATAATCAAGGAGCTCAGCATCAGAGGAGCTAAAGACACTGGGACTGAGAAGTATCGGAACACTGCACCACTATGAAGTTGCAATATGGAGTTTCTTCGATAAGAAAGTATGGAGAATTAAAGGATGTATGAGTCAACAATTGTTGGGTCAAGAAAAAGTTATGTTTTCTCCTTGGTAATATCTTTATTTAGCACTCATCCTCACATGATTATCTTTGTTTATGGGTAAAAGTAGAAGAAATAATAGTTAAAGTTGGGTAAAAGTAATCAGTAACAAATTAAACGAATCTAAGGAGGAAAAAATGATTTTTACTATCTTTATGTGTAGAAGATGTGAATTGGATGATAGTTGTTCCATCGAAAAAACAACAACATCTCATAAAGGAAAAAGACAGCATCAGAGGCAAGGTAGGACAGCGGAAGACCAGGTGGACCAATGCTATTTTATGACAGAATCAGATCGAGTATTTTGAAATCCTCAGGATCCCCTGCTCCTGAGGATTCACTTTTATCTATTTAATTTTATAATTGTTATATATAAGGCCCAAAGGTAAACTGCATGACTAGTTCAGAAATTCACAGTTTATAATTCTTCTTTTGGACAGATAATATTGTTACTTTGGTGATGATGTAACTATGTTATTCATTTTAATGAATAAGACTGCATTTAAATCATAATTGTATTCTAAGTATCTCATAGCGCAGACTTCTGGCGACTCTGGGCCTAGTCAAGAGAAGATCTACTGCTTCACATGTGCTATAATCGTTTCTATTTCATTCTTTAATGTTTGTTAATGTTAAGTTAATATCATTTTGATTATCGTGAGGATTGTCAATTCGATTTTATTTTGCTGTTCATTTGAGATTCAGATTTAGTCGTGTGTTATATATGAGTAATGCTTTTGGTTGGATTGGTTATGCTAGTGCTGACATTAGATCACTAATTCATTCCAAGTAATGTTATCATAGATTTTAGAGATAGAATTGATCACTTTCAAATATATAGTTATTTGCTATTCAGATATCATTTGTTGTCCTATTATCATTTTCTGTTCAATTATCAATTGTTGTTCAATTGGGATTTGTTGTTAAATTGTCATAGTTCTCTTTAATGATTGAGTGAGTTAGTTTCAATTCCATTTAAGACTGCCAAGTGTGATTCTTTATAGTTGTATTCAGATTCATTTGCTTTCATGATAGGTTAAGTAGAATTGCAAAGTATGTTATGAATTTCTTTCAGAGTTACTCCTTTCATAATTGTTTGGATTGAGTTTGGAAAGATAGTCATTAGCAATTGCAATGATTTGTTATTAGTTAACCTCTGAATTCACTGCATATATAGTGCTGACACTCTTGAAATAAAAAGACTTGCCTTGGGTTGACAATTAATGTAGGAATTAAGATTGCATGTAAAAAAGAGATCTTAGTGCACCAACATTTTGGTGTCATTGTCAGGGAGAGTGTTTCAAAGTGATTTCCTTTTTATCTTTCTGAAAAAGAATTAGGTTTTAAAAATGGGAGGTAAGAACCTGTGTACCTAGCAAGTAAAGTGCTTGCTTACCAGCCCTCTTTTCAGCAAAAGCTTAGAGCTTAAATAGGAATAGGTTTTTATGAATGACTTGGAATAGAAAGATAGAAAAAGATCAAAACCCCCCACCTAAATCCACAAAACCCAAGGGATTGGTGAACCTTGGGAGAACAACCTTTATAGACAAAATTATAAGAAAATGAGAGTCTTAAGCATCAATAGGATTCCAGGCTATATTTGGAAAAATTCTTACTATAATCCCTCAAGCAGTAGGCTCACCATCTGTAACTTATGCTGAGAGTCAAAGAAAAATTGGAGGATCTGAGAAGAGTCTTCAGGTGACAACAGACTTACATTTTGATCCTCTACAAAATGGAAAGTCATGTAACTTAAGAGAAGGATTCCACCTCGGCCCTTCAGCCCCTTTAGCCCCTCGACCCCTCAGCCAAAACACTTAATAAAGAAGTCATATTAATTGTTCCTCTTAAACAACCACCTAAAATGAACTTCTTCTCCTACATGCAAGCTACTAATATATGCAAAAGGCCTTCTGAAGATATAAAAACAACACAAAGGAAATGTTTATAAAATAACAGACAAGGAGTCAAGATCCTCGTTAGAAAAGGCATATACAGTAAACCTATAATACAGGCCATCTCCTAATGAATACACTCTTGAATACTTGCTAAGGTATACCATTCCTTTGAATGCTCTTAAATTTTGGGAGAGACTTTGACAAATTCTTAGTTCTCTAGACCTAGGATTTTGCAGAGGACACTCAATGATTTCTCAAAAGATGAACATATTCTCAACAAGCACTAGACTCAACAATAATTGTGTTTGTTGAAAAAAGAACAAGCACAGTCTACAGTACAACAAGTTTCTAATTAAGATGTGCAATATTTTTCTTATTGATATATGTCACTAGTGGGCAGTAACAAAGGACTAATAATGGCAAAAATGTATGATATACGATTTAAACATGATTCTGAAATCTGATATCTTAAAATTGCAATGATGAATATACATTTTCTAAAATATAGCCTACATCTTTGGGAATATTTTGAAACTGTAATTTATCATCTCCTGCGATTTTATCACACACCTTGGTCTGACTGAAACTTTACTATTTTAAAAATTTGTACAGCTTTGTGCACGACCCGCCAGATTACTTTAATATGTAACAAGACATCCAAAACAAACTTCCAAAAACACCTTTCATAACTATGATGTCCCTTGCCAAAATCTCTCCTTGCCCACTCCCCTAAACAATTATGGCATACCATCCTTCCCCGACGCTCCCCTCTTCCACCTGACCTCGACCCTACATCCATGTTCTCTCACACTTCCAACCTTTATGATACTCCCGAGCAGGCCCAAATTCATGTTACCACCCCATCGTCTTCATGTTATCTATTCTCAGACAAATATATTAGAGAGGCCATTTGGGTGATGAACAATAGCAAAGCAGACGATGAGGAAGGCTACCAAGCAGAGTTCTTTAAGCACAGTTTCCATGTTTTGGTTAGCTATTTGGCTGATCTCTTCAAACATGTAGTCCATGAAGGTTTTCCACTGACATGGTCACACCACATCATTCATCCAATGCACAAATCAGGGTCCAGCTCAAATCCCAGTAACTACAGAACGATCATGGTGGGTCACACGTTCTCGAAGTTGTATGCTACTATTCTACATAGGAAGCTCTCAAATGACCTTGAGCAGAGACAACTCAGAGCTAGGGGATAGGCAAGTTTTCGACCAGCTCATCAGACCATTGACTACATCTTCACCCTTCACGCTGTGATTAAGGAGGAACGACACCACCCTTTGAAAGTCTATTGTTGTTTCATGGACTTTCAGAAAGATTTTAACTTTGTTCCAAGGGAAGCCTTGCTCCAGAGACTCAGAGATATTGGCATCTATGCAACCCTATTGATGGCTATTATGTGCCTATATGAGTCTGTTCCGAGTTGTCTTCACGCAACCCATGCGATGTCTAATTTCATTTGAAGCGCGATTGGGGTTAAACAGGGTTTTCCACTGTCCCCTACCTTGTTTGGGATCTATATTAATGAGTTGGAAGAATTTCTACATGAGTATATCCAAGACACTGATGGCTACCTTCTTCACCATGTTATAATATCTATTCTTCTCTTTTATGACAATGTGGTCCTCCTCTCCTCATCCCCAGAAGGATTACAGAGGTAGCTGGATGCCTTAGCTCTATTTTGTGATCATCAACAGTTGACGGTCAACCTAGGTAAAACCAAGGTTATGATCTTTAATGGGGTGAACAAAATCTCAAACCATCACTTTCTATTCAAAGGGGAAGAGATTGAGATTACCAACACATATACTTACTTGGGGGTGTAATTCTCAGGTCCCCGCTTCAGTTTGCGACCAGTGCTTCAGCCTCAGATCAACAAAGGATATGGATCCTCAGCCCTTCTTGAGAGACAGTGATTTCGACATCACTTCTAGGACATCTAGTCCAACATGAGCCTCATGGAAACCTTGATCTGTCCCACTATTTTATATGGCTCAAAGATTTGGGGACCATCTTTACTTGAGTCAAATTGGGCTTCAGCTGAGAGAGTCCAGGTTCTTCTTCTTCACTGCAACATTAGGTGCAAACTAATAGCTGTCGCAGCACATCATCCTTGCAGAGTTTGGAGCTTAGCCCTTTCGGCTTGAGACGGTATTCAGATTGCTTTCATTCTTGCATCGTGTCCAGGGCTTGGCAGACTCGATAAAGAGTAGGGAATGATATCCTTACTTGGCATATTGCTCTTCTAAGACTACTGCCCATTCTACTCGCTCAGGCCAAGCTAGATGTTGGTTTACATGAGTTTCAAATCTCTTAGAGTTAGTGGGAATTCAGTTGGATCGTCTCCCTCCTTTCTGATTTTCCTTAGATGCTCCTGGTCACCTTTTACCTACTAGATAGGAGCTAAACAAGATCATCAGGGAGGACATCTATAGGTAGTTCGTCCAGGTCACCTGGGTCAATCCTCCAAGAGGGTTGCACCCAAAGATGGCCTTCTATGCTGAACACTTCTTGGCGCTGAGAGACGGGCTCATTGCTCGACCCTAGTATACGTTTCACCACTAGATGCATGCTCTTGACATTCCTCTAGAACAGTTCAGAGTAGGTTCTCATATACTTTGGGTAGAGACGAACCACCAAGTGGATAGACCAGACAGACTCTACCAGGTTTGTCATTTACAGGAAGTGCAGACCGAGGTGCACTTCATTCTTGAATGCCCTATCTACTACAAGATCAGAGGAAGGTTTCATTGCTTGTTCAAATATTCTCGGACCCTCGCCGATTTTTTCAAGTATCCCGATCAGAGATGTTTGGCCCTATATATGCAGGAGGCTCTTAGGTTCCGAGCGCATATTCTTCAGCCTCCCATCAGACCAGACCCCACATAGAGGATCACGACATTTTTTAGGGTACTACCTTCAAACAGGGGCACCAAGAGATCGATTGATACCAATATGTATCCAGACTCCAAATCAGTGAGGATCCGGGGGACCTCACCCTACCACACGATATCTCAACAGCAGTTCTGTCTTAGATTTGTTCCTGGGAGACAAACTAGGTCCTCCTGCATTCAACGACGTGTCAAACCCCTAGGAAACGATTTAGTGGACAGTTTTCACTTGCCATCAGCTCTTCAACAGGCCAACTGACTTTGTTGAATTTCTTCAATGTTATTCATTTAGCCTCAGATGTTAGTTGAGATGGGTTTGATCCTTAGACCTATTAGCTCCTGGATCTTCTCCACTAGGGCCAAATGTTGATTTACTTCATGCATTGTATCTTTTATAGGAGACTGTTTGTTCTCCCGCTTTGTATATATATTAGTGTACTCAACAGTCCCTTTGACCTACTTTGTAGTCATTAGTTGGACATAAATAAAATTTTATTATTTTATCTTATCTATAATATTCCATCACAAAATGCAATGCGAAGAACTTAGAGACTAGTCTTTAAAATATATTAAAGACATCAACCTTTTGTCATATATATGCATATGGAAGGTCCTTCTAAGCTCTTGTAGTTTCTCACTAAAAATCATAGGAAAAAGTAGTGATTTTTGGCCTTACCAATCCTATCATTAATCACAGAGAGAATGATGTTAATTATCACCACAATCAAAACAAATTTCTCCAAATTTGCACCATAGAGCTAGTTTTGCATGGCCAAGACTCAAAGCCTTGCTCTACAAAGTCCTGTTTTTTGAAGGACGGAAGTTGAAATTTTAGTGCTTTATTATTGCTCTGAAAACCTCACAATATTTCATTGGACCTGCAGGGAGGGATTTTTATAGTCAGTCTCAAAGAGGTTTACAGGATGACCGGTGATGCCTTCATAGATCATATGCTATTATAGTTCAAAAAGGACGAAGACAGGACTTGCACACACACATAGACTCAGTGACAAATACAAACAGATATCTTACATACATAGTAAAAGAAGGGAATCAAGATCAACTTTGTTCTTTGGCGAAGAAATGTGTCAAGGGATAGATTCTGCCACTCAATATAACCACACAAGAAATTGATCATAAAACATAAAAATAGTAGTAATGAGAAAATATCATTATAGTTACCACGCTGGAATTTGATAGGTTTTGCCTGAAATCTACCATTTTCTGTTATGAAACCAGCTCAAGAAAAGATAGAAAAGATAGATCAACGCCTTAGAATTCATCCTCTTTGAGGGGGCAACCTCCTTTACATTACATAAATGAACAATTCTTCGATGATACAAATGACAAAACTACTTTCTATATATAGGAGTCTAAGGAGTCACAATATAACCCAGTCGACCTAACAATAATAATATAAAGCCACAAAAATAACAATAGAGGGATTCTATGGGGCACAGTATAACAATATGGGGGCAATAGGGGCACAATAATATTAATAAGGGGTACAACTACAATAGCAATGGGGTAATCACTAGTATTATAGGGACCCCACATGCCCCTCTCCTTCAAAAAAAGTGTTGTCCTCAATGCTTGAGTAGTTCTGGATACTTCTGTATAAAATTCTCATCCTTCCATGTGGAATCTTCAGTAGATAAGTCTCTTCCATTATAGATTACTCCGAAATTGATCGATTTCATAGCTGTCGAGATCTTGTTTCTGTGACTGCTTCTGGTTCCAATATAATTTTTTCCTTCCTCGTCAAGTTCTGGCAATATTGTTTGAACTGGGAGCTTGTCGCCTATAACCTTCTTTAAACATGAAACATGGAAAACTGGTGCAATCGAGAAGTTGCAGGAAGCTCCAATTTGTATGCCATAGTACCAATCTTTTGCAACACCTTGTACGGATCATAATACTTTCGTGATAATTTATTATCCTTCTTAGGTTGCTTGAGGGACATTTGCTTATATGGTTGTAGCCATAGGAATACCCAATCACCTACATCAAAACTTCTTTCGCTGCGATGTTGATTTGCTTGTTGTATTCTATTATGTGCCAACACGAGGTTATCCTTTAAGAGTTGGAGGACTTGTTGTTGATGTTCGATGTGATGTTCACTGCTTGAACCTTAGAATTTTCTCTTAAATATGATGTGATGGATGGTTGTTCATACCCATAAAGTGCCATAAATGGGGTCATTTTTGTTGTTGTATGGAAAGAAGTGTTA
>APFE030562956.1:0-11057 GCA_000404065.3 Pinus taeda
TACAAATATCATGAACGGAAAACATAACTTTTATTCTAAAAGAGTAATATTATGTTTCTCTACTTTTATATATATGCTATTACCATTTTTATAGTTTGTAACAAATTTTTTTTCTCATAACAAGAGAATATTATTTTTAATTATATATATTCTTACATACTAGATAATCTTGTACTTTATACCCATACTTCAATCATGGAATTTAACTAATATGTATTTACAGTCTCCTTTCTATTAAGCAGGTTTCACTAATAACATTCTAACATTTGTGATCTCTATTTTATCATTTGTTTTAACAAATAACTTGTAGAGAAAAATAATAAAACCTAGATTCTTCTTTGATATAATATTTATAGGAATCAAAACTTTTTACAATATTTGTCATTTATTGTGCACACTAAGATTAAATAACTCTAAAAAAGAAGTAATTCTAGATATTTTTCCTTTCATCAGCAAACAAATAAATAATTCAAGTAGAAAAACTGACTTGAACAAATAATTGGGAAATTGATAGCTAAATAGATGAATCCTCCCAACCTTGATGTTTCCATGAGAAAACCATGCATATGACTTTCTTTTTCTATCTATTAATTCTTTCTTTTTCTTCAGTCTCTCCCAATTCTACTCTCAGAATAATGAGACAAAAAAATATAAAAGAATAATTATTATCCATCTACCACATTTTTGGTGGTTAATAACTACCTCCACCTCACCAACATGTGGCAGTTAGTTGTCTGCTCATTAATGAACTCCTATTTCCCACTCATGAGGACAACTCCCTATCTTCTAGGAAACATTTAATTGGCCAATATCATAATTTCTTAATTAAATCTAATCACCTAGATTAGATGCCTCAGACTTATTGATGGAATAATATAAAAAATTTTCCCTAATTAAATATAACATTTTCCTCTTTCAACCATTTGTACTTAATCATTAATTTCTTAGATTTCCTTTACTTACAAAATAAAACATAATTGCAACTTTACAACCATCATTAATAATAATTATTGATAATTAAAAATATGTATTGTCTTTAAATGTAGAATACTTAATCAAAATAAACGCTGATGCATCTGATTATAATAAAATGATTAAACTAATGGATATCACACTCACAACATAAGATGACATTGATACCTCAACAACTTGGCATATGTTGGGGATGTCTTCATAAATTTATTGTAGATGATGGTAAGTTGAGTTTGATCATAACAAACAACAAGAAAATATATTTATATGCATGTAACAATTGTTTCACCATATCAATTACATAAATACATCTTAAATTTCTTATTATTACAATTCAATGATTTCTCATAACACCTTGTGGCATTGATACATCTATAATTTGGCATTAATCGACCATGGGTTCCACCGTAAAAACACCAATTAACACTTTGCCTATTTTATTTTCTCTTTGGCATTTACATAACTTATGCTCGATAGAGATATCCTCTTTTAATAAGTCAAGCACCCATAACAACCTGTGTGTTCATGGTCTTCTAGTCCTTGTGGGGCATACATAGTTCCATACTCCTACTTGGTAATTTCCTATATGGATCGATCTCTAGAATCCAGCGCTCAACATTTATATTGACTGGTTATTCAAGCAAACTAACGTCTCCCCAAGAAATTGAGATTTGTTCCTTCATTATGCACAAACATCTCTTCGTCTGCCCATATATGTGCTAGCTACCCAGAGACTTATCCCAACCTTGCAATGTCCAAATAATAGTTAGGATACCCTCGTAGGCTGCATACAGATCTATGGTACATAACTCATGCAATGTATTTTAGCCGTACAAATCAACCCTGCATCAATATAACGATTATAACCCTATACACGAGAACAAAGATTAAACCATATAAACATTATATAACAAATATAACATTACATACTATGGCTATAAGTCCCAACCCTAGATGCGGTGTCAACTAGATGCAACTGTTCTTTATGTTGTTTTGCTTATTTGCTCTTCAATAAATTTGGTAATCACAATTACATTATATAGTATCTAACACAACTTAGATGATACCTTGGCTAAATGGATCGAAATAGATGGGTAATGGATTGAAACAGACAAACTAGTCAATGAATTGAAACGATATGGATTGAAACGAACAAATCAAATGATACCTTAGCTAAATGGATTGAAACAAATAAACTAGTACATATTGAGATGATATGGATTGAAACAGGCAACTAGGTAAATCAATTGAAACACTTGGTAAATCAATTGAAACACTTGAATCCTAAATAGGAGGGACACGTAAATCTAAATTCACAATCCACATTTCTCCAATATGCTTAAAAGGTGGCGAAATAAGTCATATTTAAATTTAATATGCTATTATTTGTTTTGAAAAAGTGAAAACCTATTGAAATAATTTTATATATCGAGAAATTCGAAAAATGCAATGGAACCGCGACGGAACATAGCGCGCACGGGATTTGGCTAGGGTTTACTCATATCGGTTGATGCATACGGTTCTATGCCTCCGCACCTGCATACCTGGAACCGGCATCCTCGTTAATCTGTCATTCGCCGGTCATCGCGCTGAACGGGGACTGTAACCGACCGTTTCAGCCTTCTCCTCACCGTTTTGAGTTTTTACCGCAGTCAGTTTCTGCTACTGCATCTGTCACTTTCCCAGGTTTTTCTCCGATCCGAGGTGTCTTCAGATCTGTGGAGCTGCTAACGATGGAGGACCTTGAAGCCATAGATTACTTGGCCGACCCCTTGGAGGGGGTTTCCATCTGGCGGACCCCTTTATCCTCATCTGGGGGTTTATATATTGCTGGATCCTCCGAGCCCGTTCCATATCCTTTTCTCGACCAGCAACAGAGTAATCCTGTGGTCCTCCCGGACAATCCCCCGACCTGGCCGGCGCTCATGACTCCTCCACACTCCCCGGAGACCCTAGGGTTTGTTTCCGGCTGCCTCAGTACAAACCCTAACCTCTACCCCCAAATCTCGGGCCCTAACCCTACGCCATTTTTTAATCCCCACTCGGGCGTCTCCTATGGCTTTCTGGTTACCTCCGGTATCTCCTCTGGCAGCTTCACCACCGTGCCCCCGCTCACGAGTCATCCCTCCATTTCTGACCCCCCATTTACTGGACTTCGCCAGGACCCGTCACACTCCAGATCTCATTTTCCCGATCGACAGCCAGGTTCCCCTCCAGTCCGGAACCCTAAGCGGAGGAATAAGTGTTTTAAAACAAAAGAGGACGACGTCTTCCTCAGACTGGAAGAAGATATCCGTCTGGGTGAAGCCATGGAATTCGCGGACCGAGTACTGGTTGGGCGCATCCGGGGGCACAACTACACGGCTGCGAGACTGAAGTCATGGGCTGCTGCTGTTTGGGGGCACCACTTGGCAGGAATTCCATTTGTGCGGACATTCGTGCAGGGTTGGTTTGCCATGCGCTTCGCTCGTGCAGACCACACCAACTGGGTCCTCTCATCTTTCTGGCATTTTGATCATGCTCCTGTGCTCTTTAAGCGATGGACTCCTCTGTTCGATCCTGAGACAGAACAAATCGGCATTGGCCCTGTTTGGATTAGACTCCCAGGGCTACCACTCCATTACTGGTCTGAAGATGTCTTCCAGAGAATTGGTAATGCCATCGGCACCTACATGGACCACGACAGATCCTACCTGCAGACGGGCATGATGGCGTACGCTAGGGTACTTGTTAACCTGGACACACGGGGTGGACTGCTGGAAGCTATTACCATACAATGGCAAGACTCAGTGTGAAAGCAGCCCATTGATTATGAGGGCATTCCTTATCGATGCCGTAGGTGTCATAAAGTGGGACACATCTTCTGGGAATGCCCACTCCTACGGAGAACTAGATCACCTGATATGGAGGAGCGGGACACTCATCCATCGGCCGATATACATGAGGAGCATTACAATGGGGATCATGCGCGCTCACAGGCCGAAGGGGACACCAGGGACATCCCGGTCGAAGCCAATCTTGTCACGGCTTCCACTGCACCTGCTCCCACTTCGACAACCTCTGTGCAGCCAACGCCTGAACGCGCTGATATCACTCATGCGGGTAAGTCACTATCTTCACTGTTTTCATCTCCAATTTCCTGTATGTCACTGGATATGAATTCACATGATTTCATGAGTACTGTTCCATCATCAGTATCTACATCTGCTGCACCCCCGCATCAACCCCCCTTACAGACATCTATCACCTGCTCCCTCCCGCATCCTACACCGGTGTTCCCTCCTTCACGGGTCTCATTACCCCCTATTCCCACCTCTGACTCTCAAGATCAGCCCACCCCCCGTTACTCCCTGTGCCCTCGATTCAAGGATAGGGGACCGGATGTCGTGGGTCTTGATATGACCAGTGGCCCCCTGACCCTCAAAAATTCCAGGGGCAGACCCTCCCGTATCTCCAAAGCTCGTCATATTGCTGATGCCGAAGTCGCCCTCGGGCGACAGAAAACCATATTCGAGGCCCTTAGAGCACAGCACGGCCCTCTACCCTCCCCTCCATGAAGATCCTCTCCTTCAATTGCCGAGGGTTCGCTAGCAATTCCAAAAAGCTAGCGCTGAAAAGGCTCCTTCTATCATCGGCCCTAGATATCATCTTCTTACAGGAAACTCTCTGTCAGGCTGATCCCCTCACCAAAATCCTCCATACCTGGTTCCCTAACTGGACTTTCCAGGCCCTAGATGCATCGGGTAGATCTAGCGGATTAGCCATTGGGGTTAATAACAAATCGGCAGAAATTCGGAATTATTTTGGAGGCAAGAACTTCATTGGCCTGGACATTAATTCCCATCAGATAGGGCGGGACATCAGAATCATTAACATATATGGCCCCTGCACTGATCGTGCCAACTTCTGGAGGAACCTATTGGGATCTGAGCTATTCAATGCAGACAACATTCTACTTGGAGGGGACTTAAATTTCTCCTTAGGTTTCAGCGAGTCATGGGGGCATCATGCTCAAATCGATTCATTGACAGATACCCTGACTAGCCTACTGGAGGATCATAGGTGGATTGGCATACCATCTGCAAGACTTCAATACACATGGTCCAATAATAGAAATGGTGAACAAAGTCTTGCCAGAAGACTTGATCGGTTTCTTGTTAAGGAACCCCTATATAACGTCTTGCCCCGCATTCGACAATGGGTTGGAACGGGTGGCATATCTGACCATCGGCCTATCTTCCTTGAGGCTGAGAACTCCTCCCACAGGATCAAAAGTCCATTCAAGTTTAATGCCTCTTGGCTCCTGGACCCTTCCTATATACTTCTGGTCCAAAATTACTGGAATACAAACCCCATCCGGGGCGATGAGGATATCTTGGTGGGCTTTGTCAGGAAACTCACAGAACTCAAGCAGCTCACAAAGAACTGGGCACACCATAAGCGTATTCAGGACAACCAGACTTTAGAAGATGCTGAAAAGGTCATTGCTGAATTTGAACAGTCCACTGGAACCTACCCCACTTTGGAGAAAAAAGAGGAATACACCTCTCTTATTACCAGACGCTCACAGATTCTGAAAGAGAGAGAGGAAAGTTGGAGGCTCAAGAGCAGAGCTACCTGGCTCTTGGAAGGTGATGCAAATACTAAATTCTATCATAAGTTTGCAAATGGCCGGAAAGCGATCAATACTATCTGGGAACTTATGGATGAGCATGGACGACAGGTTACTTCTCAGAAGAACCTTGCCAGACTGGAAACTGCCCACTTTCGGGGCATTTACAGGGCCCCGGCAGATGTCAATATATTAGAAATTATGAGGATTATAGAACTCTTCCCCAGATTCGTGGACCAAGAAGACTCTAAGGAACTCATGAAAGAAGTGACTATGGCAGAGCTAGAAGCTACGCTTAAATGGTTTAAGAAGGATAAAAGCCCTGGACCTGATCGATGGACGATTGAGTTCTATCTTGCTTTTTTCGAATTATTGGGCAATGATATTCTGAAGATAGTAGAGGACAGTAGAAGAAGAGGTAGAATTTCCTCGGCCATTAAATCGACCTTCATTGCATTAATCCCCAAATCTAATGCTCCCATCTCCTTTGATGACTTCCGCCCTATCTCTTTGTGTAACTGCCTCTACAAGATCATTGCTAAGACTATTGCAAACCGCCTCAAACCCATCTTATCACAGCATATATCCTCGGAACAATTTGCCTTCCTCAATCACAGGCAGATCCACGAGGCAATTGCATCTGCACAGGAACTTCTTCACACCCTTCATATAAAAAGGCAGAAAGGCATGATCCTAAAAGTTGACCTTTCTAAGGCCTTCGACAGAACAAACTGGTTATATCTGTGCCTGTTGCTCACTCATTTGGGGTTTCTTTACAATTACATCAAATGGACGATGAGTTGCATCACGTATGTCACATACACTGTCCTACTAAATGGCGAAGCTACCACTTTTTTCACAGCAGAAAGAGGGCTTAGACAGGGATGCCCTCTCTCACCGTTACTTTTCTTACTTATTATGGAAGGCCTAAGTAGAATACTCTCAACTGCACGTGATAGACATCAATTAACGGGCATTAAGATAGCTGATGATTTCTACCTCACTCATCTCCTATTTGTTGACGACGTCTTGATATTCTTAAATGGTAGTATTGGGGATACCACTACACTGCAAAACGCCATGCACCTATTTCAACAGGCCACTGGTATGAAGATAAATGAACAGAAATCAACTATCACCATTGTCGGTTGCACAGTACATGAATCGGCATTTGCCTCACATCGGTTTCCCTTCATCTCATTATCCCTGGCTGATGGCATTAAATACCTTGGCTTCAGGTTGAAGCCAAGTGGCTATAAAATAGCGGATTGGCTATGGCTTATTACCAAAGTTGAAAGGAGACTCCAGGTTTGGTACCATCGTTACCTCTCCAGAGCTGGCAGACTGATTCTTATCAAAGCTGTGATAGAAGCCACTCCAGTATACTGGATGGCCCTCACTTGGATACCCAAAGGCATTCTCTACAGATTACAACACATTTACAGTAGATTTCTCTGGGCAGGACAGAAGTCGGGCAGACTCTTTGCATGGGTCAAATGGGACACAATTGCCAAGCCTAAATCTTGGGGAGGCTGGGGCATTAAAAAGCTTGATTTATTTTCGAAGGCGCTGGCGGCAAAACTTGGTTGGCAGCTCCTCACCTCGGAAAGCTTGTGGACAAGGGTGGCATATGCTAAATACATCAAACCCCTGAACGTGCTTGATTGGTTCTGCTCCCAACAAAACACTCACAATGTGTCCAGCATATGGAAAGCAGTCATAAACACCATCCCACTCCTGCGAGAAGGATTAACTTGGCGAATTCGGGATGGCAACTCTGTCCGCATTGGGCAGGACCCATGGGTTGGATGTGGGAATGCTCACAGATTTCCTATTGACCTCATCGGTCACCTCAATGACAGGGGTATCACCCATATTGCTCATGTTGGAGACCCTGATAACTCTACATTTCTGCATCAGACTTGGCTCACTGCTCACAATCTGGAGATACCGGCACAATGGCACACTGCATGGACGGAGTATACTAATGCACTTTCACAAGCCCATATCAGACTCACAGAGGGACCTGACGAAATCATATGGGCCTTTGCCAAGAATGGAGCATACGCACCTAAGCTGGGATATATGAAACTGATCGAGTCTATCAGACCTCCTAATATCCATCCCACCTAGAAGGCGCTATGGAAACTCAAATCAGCTCCGCGTACTCGCCTGCTTATGTGGAATATACTATTCGATAAAATCCCCACGGGCACCAATCTGATGAAGTGATCCTTTCACGGACCGTTTCGATGTCATCTCTGCCTTGCGGAGGAGGAAAGCACAGTGCATCTATTCCTGAAATGTAATGTTACATTACAGTTCTGGAACTCCCTCATGGGCCACCTCCCGAACTTGAGGAATTGGCAAGGCAATACCATCTTAGAAGCATGGGATTCCTGGAACCAGCATCACACCGGTAAATCTCGCAATATCCCTCTCCTTGTTTGCTGGGCTATTTGGATAGCACGGAATAAGGCGATCTTTGATCATTATGCCCCCCATTGGCCCTCCATCCTCCTTAATACTATTGTTGATTATAACATAATTCCTGAAGAGGATGCCACTGCCCCGGTCCACATCCTCAAACAACTGAACATAGATAAATCCAAACCATGGGCCTTCTTTGATGGCTCTGCCCAAGAGGCCGGTTGTGGTGGGGGTGTCGTATTACATCTCAATGACTCACACTGCTTCAAACTGCAAATAAATTTAGGTAGAGGTACTAATAATTTTGCAGAACTATGCACGGCCAACATATCATACACTTTGCCATACAAAAACATTGCAGACATCTACAATTGTTTGGTGATTCTAAAATTGTATGTAGCTGGCTGAATAATACTTCACAATGTCATGCTTTCTCATTGAGACATATACTGGACGAGGCAAGAAGACTGACTACCTCATTTGAATCATTTACATGTCTTCATATCTACAGGGAACAGAACACCATTGCGGATCACCTTTCCAAAGAGGCTGCGCTCAGGCAAGGAGATCAATGGTTAATACAGGAGGAGCTTGATGGTCAATACTACCAGCACTACCACCGTCCTTTTGATGATCATATGGAAGCTGGGCAATAGTGCCCATCTCAACATATATTTACTGTTTATATTTGTACATACACATATGTATTTATGTTTAGATTTTCAGTAACACATTTTTGAACATCTACAGTATATATATGGCTCTTTGCGTAGAGCACGGATACCTTCTGCACTCAATTTTGTTTTCACTGCTCCCTGCGTGGAGATTTTGTTTATCAGTAAATTTTGATCTGAACTAGTCCTATGGACTATGAACTCGATAGGCCTTGATGCCTATATATGAATGCTTCGGCATATACAAAATGTAATTTCTTATCTCTAATAGAAATTACGACTTTTTCCCAGGGGAAAAAAAAATATATCATCTTTTAATCGCGGTGTATAAGACGAAGAATTATTTTTGACAAAATTTTTTGTCTTTATTTATTAAAAAATCAAAATTCATGAAAGCCTACAATCCATAGTTGAAATAAATACCACTTATCACATATTGTGATGAATTTAATAATATTAATTTTTTATATAAATATTTTAGATTTTAAATAAAATTTATTTTCTAGATAAATAAAATATATTTTTAAATCAAATATAAATAGTGTAAGATTTATTATATATATATATATAATAATTATATATATTACTTATTATATAATGAATTGTATAATTATATGAATAAGCATAAAATATTATACTTATTAGAGGAATAGCGTAAAATAGTCTCCAAGAAGATATAATAAAATAGAGATGAATATTTTGGAAGGAAATAAGAAAATAGTTTTTTTTTTGAATTGTATTTCGCTTATTTACTCAAATTCAAGTATAGAAAACTCATTGGATGTAGAAGAAATTCCAGATCAACGGTACCCCATTATCAATTCCTTTTGAGAAGTCCTAAATTAATAAAAACAATAAATATACATTAAACAGAGTGAAAAGTATTTACATGCACTTTTTTTTAAATTTAAAAGATTTTTATTCATTTACATATTAAGACATGGAAACGACATTAAAATTTCATAGGAAATTTTAAGCTAAAATTTCATCTAATGAAAAAAAATAGATTACATAACACAAAATGTTAAAATAACTCTATCGAATGAAGCACAACTATGTTTACATTTTGAAGTGCCTTAGAAATAAAAAAAAAAGTATATCTATTCACATATGATTAATACAAATCTATGAGAGGTATTTTGATTTCTTTTTAAACTTTATTTGTGTATCTTAATTTTACTAGGTGTTTCATGATTCTTTAGGAAAAGAGATTTTTTTTATGAAGAATTTTAGGACGGAGAAAAGTTGGATACGAATAAAAAAAGCAAGGATGAATGGAAGAAAGGATGGAAAATTGTTCAACTTTAAGATATCCCTTCTTCACCATATCTAGATTTTAGGATTTTGTTTTCTAAATATAACATCTTTGTAATTCATTTCAAAAACATTTAGTACATGATAAATAGCCATATTGATTTCCTTAACATCCAGACATCAAGACTACAAACTACATCATTAAATCTAAACAACAAAGTTCTATATAAGACTAGAAATAGTTTACTCTCTATAAAATACATAGATACATATGACGTTGTGCATAAAATGAAAAAAATTGTCTAAACATCCGCCCAAAACTCACTTTCTATCACCTTTAGCAATGGATCCCAACAATGAACATCATCAAACAAACATAATCTTCAAGTGATGAGCATGATGAATTATCTTACCATAACCCAAGAAAAATCAAAACCACAATGTGCTCCTTCATAGTGAGCTTGATTGCTTCCATAGCAAACAAGCTTAAAAAAATTCACCCAAGGATGCATCAAATTGAAATTCCACGCACCATATATAAAAATTCCCATCGCAACCAACCCACGAAGACACCAATGTTAGTATGAAGTTTTCTAGCAAGTGTGCCAAAATCCTTCACTAAGCCACTCGCAACTACATATAAAAAGAGATGTATTATAGCAAATGAAATGACAAAAGCCCAATGGAAAGATAATAAATTTTATTTTATTAAATCAGAATGGAAATTTTACACCTGATATGCAGACTTGGGTGTATAAATTCTCCTTCATGGGATGTGTCCTTTGAGACCGTGTGCTTTAGTTGTATATGTAGTTTTCTCTCTCAGAATGTATGTTATGGGTAAAAGGAAGTGATGATGGCTTGAATTCAATATCGGAGCTCAAATCCCACAAGACAATAATGAGGATGATGAGAATGGTCATGGTGAGGAATGGGAAGAAAACCACTCTATTTATAACAAAATATTATGATAGATGTAGATTTAAAATAATAATAAAAATGTTGGACTAAATCAAGATATAGTCGTTAGAATTATTTTATTATATTTTTAGAGAGTCAAATATTATTTGAAATGATCAAATATCTTTATTTAGAAGGTAGTTGAAGTAATTAAC